>QKWP01000432.1:202469-257279 GCA_003550325.1 Gigaspora rosea
AAAAAAAAAAAAACAATTAATTTGAAACAAATTTTGGGTCACTTGAACCCTCATTTGAACTCTCAATTAGAGATGGGTTTGCATGATTCCTTAATCATGCGCATGAATGCGCATGTTTCCGAATCATGCGCATTTTATCCCATCAAAATTTTATATAGAAAAATTATATAAAATAAGTATAATTATCATTCTAAACTATCTATATACTTCAATTATGGGTCTGTTCGGTTTAACATTTTTGATTGGTTGTATCCGAAAAATGTGACCTAAATGCAGGAAAACTAACAGAAATACGATCATGGTCGAGTAATTATTATAACATTCGAGTAACTGTTATATCATTTTTTAATGCCCTTATTAATGCTCTTAAACAATACAAAACCGTGAAGGTGAAATTTCCAAATTTACTTTTATTGTTTGATTGCAAACTATTTTGGGCTAAAAAAGTTCACGAATTTGAAAATGTTTTGTATAATGGTCTCAAGAATAAGTGCAAGTGCAAGTGCAAGAACAAGTGCAAGAAACGACAAATGCTCCACTGTAGATAAAACATATGATTAATAAAAAAAATAGTGAATATATTAGCGAATATCAAAAAAAGTTACATTCAACTAATTATTTAGACGATTGATTTCTACAATTTTGGTCGGAATTTTAGCCGCCCAGATTATCTGATAATCAACTAATTTTCTTAGTGACTCGTAGTTTTATGTCGATCTACCAACAAATAAAATTACGATTAAGACCAATGAGCTAAAATTAATATAGCAATACAAGGTTTTCTCTTTGCAACACATTTTAAAAATTGGCAATCACCAATAAAACTAAGCTGCATACTATCTGTTATTGGAGTAATGAGCTTTTTAACAAACTTTTTATAGTTAGCTTATACTAATTCAAATTAACCCACCATATATTGCAATTACTGGTATAGCGAACAAATTTTGTAATAGAATTTTTTTGTAAAAACTCATGATAAAAATCACTATAATTTTAATAAAAATTGGCTCAACTATACTGAAATAGAGTGTGAATTCTGCGGCAGAATTTTATAATAACATAATTTTAATGCAAATTAATAATCTTAACCATATACTGTAATTAATAGAATAGTATGTTCAGTAACAGAATTTATTTGTGACGATTCAATGCAAACTAACTCAGCATATTTATGAATATTTTAATGTGAATAATAGATTTTGACTAAGATTTTAAAGTTTTATACAAAGCTCCCGTGGCAGAGCCACGGGTCAGGTGTCAAATTATATAAGATAAGCAACGATGAAGTTTACAATTAGCTAATGTGTAAAAATTTATATATATAAGTTAGGCAAAATCTGATTTCAGTTTCAACGTAGTATCTTTATTTAAATATACAATATTATCAATAATAAAGATAAAAATTAAAAAATTTCTTATCATGCGATATCATGCGCAATTTATATATCATGCGCATTAATGCGCATTCATGCGCATTTTATTATAAAATGCGCATTTTTCCCATCTCTAAACCAAATCGGGTTCATTTGAACCTAATTATTTCATTTGAACCCAAACCTGGTTCATTTGAACCAATTCGGGTTCATTTAAACGCAAGCTGGGTTTATTTAAATTTTAAACCCAGGCAATACCCGGAATAAAATTTGAAAATTCACTTCCAGGAACTTAGGCCTAAGAATCAAAAAAAAATCAGAACCCATTCTCGGGGCAACGCCTGGGCTCTGAGAGCTGGAACAAGTAATTTTGATGGTCTGTTTACATGTTGAAAAGGATTAATAAAAGGCATTCATTCTTAAAAAATCTTAAACAACTTTCCTAAAGACGTGAGACTGTGACCATCGTCGACATATATCATTGCATCGTTTGCATATGATGTTTCGCCTTCAATAAGTTTCCTTTGCGGATCGATGACCTCCACTGGTTCTGTAACGTGTCTGATGATAAATATATACTGTTAATAGAATTATCTAAACGAATTCGGAATCGAAAAGAATAAAATGAAGGGATTCATACATTACCGAAAATCTGACATTCAAATGCTAATAGAACGTTTAATAAAAAGAACGATTATGAAGGATTCGCTGTTTATTAAAAATTTGCTAAGGTGGTTATTATCAAGATGATATTGAGGTAAAAAAGATAAAAAGAACTTTGAATATTATTAATAATCCCTAAGATTTTCTAATATAGATAATATTACGTTTTACCTCAGGAACTGTTATCTAATAATACACTCGCCCATTATCAAAAATTTACAGAGATGTTAAAAATTTTATTTATGCAGCATAAACTAATTAAGTAGACTTTGCTCAATCAATTCTCGGCATGTGCATAATGATTATTAAAATTTATGTTTTTTGTCAAATTACACTCTAAACAACTATATAATGTTAAATAAACAGATCGTAAGCATCCTTAAAAATATGCTTTTTATTTAAGCATTTATTGTAAACAGTTACAACCGTTAAATTACTAGCTTATAACTACAAAGTTCATTTGTCGACGAAGCTTATGAACTAGGATTATTTTATCTACACGGAATTAAGGTTGAAAAGGATGAATATAAAGCGTTTGCTCATTTCGAAAAATCTGCTAATATGGGGCATACTGAAGGCGCAAATTGTCTTGGTTTTTGTTACGAATATGAAATAGGAGTTGAAAAGAATGAAACAAGGAAATAATATATTATCAAAAATCAGCAGATATGTATAATTCTAACAGAATGTATCAAGTTGGTTATTGTTATTATTTAGAAATTGGAGTTGATATCGATAAGCATAAAGCTTTTACATATTATGAAGTTTGCTGAGGCAGGTAATTTCATGGGAAATTAAGAAAACTGCCATTTGTTGCTATTTCGGAATTGGTGTTAAAAGAAATAAAGACAAATACTATGAATGGAATAAAAAGTATGTTAATTTTATTTTTTGTTATAATATTTGCATTTATTGATCTATTTATTAGCAATTTAAGCTCATAAATACGTATTTATTATATTTAATCTTACAAATAAGAATAAATTTAGATGTTTATAGAAAGTTTAAAAGGTAAGATGAAGCTGTTAAAACAAATTGAAAAAATTTCTCATCACAATGATAATTTGACTGATGAAGAATTACACCAAATAATCTATTATGATGCTATTTTGATTAACTCACCTTAAGGGTTACAGTATTGTGTTTTTATGTGGTTCTGCTTACTATTTTAGCTATGAGGTAGTGAGCATTATAAACTATTGGTATCTCAATTTATATTTATTGATGATAGGGCCTTCAATTTACAAAATATTCACAAAAGAATGATCAGAATGGCATTGATGGAAATTTGGATGCTCTTGTAGTTTATGTAACACCAGATCCAAATAGTTTTCAAGAGACAGTTCATGATATAAAATAATATATCTCTAAAAGATTTAAGAATTTTAAATGTGAGTTTTTATATTTACAAATTAATAAAAAAAGCAACTTTTTTATATAATTTAAATTTTAATTTTAAATAAGGCCACATAAACTAAATTTTTTGGTTCTCATAACCCGGCCGGGTCATATTTTGAAAATTTTTTGAAAAAATTTTTTTATATGTTTTAATAGCCGGGTGGAATTTCAAAAAATTTTTTTAAAAAATTTTATAAAATTTAAAATTTTTATATATAAAATTTTTAAATAAAGTCCAGGTGAGCCGGTCATTACATTATTCATTTTAGTATTTAATACTAGAATGCCAGGTTATTATTTTTTAAAATTAAAATTTAAATTTTATAATTTAAAAAATTTTAAAAATTTTTAAATAAAAGTCCGGCCTGTCGGGTCATTTTTTTTTTTTATGTTATGAGAACCAAAAAATTAATTTTATATGGCCTAATCTAATATTTTATTTATTTATTTTTAGATTCATCTGATAAGTAGTATCTTGATGCAAGATTAGGAGAAAAGCCATGCAAGTTATTTATCTGTATAGCAGTTGACATTGAATTAGGAAATTGAGATATTGTAAATCATTCAGGTCGCTTAACATCTATTACTGCACTTTTCACCAAGGAGTTCCTCTTGTTACTACAATGTCGATCGGGTCATAAAAGTGAATCTTCATATAGAATCCATCAACTAAGCAAAAGGAAGAAGCATTATCTCAACTAATTGATAGTATGGAATATTAACACTTCAGATAATCAAGTAGCAGTAATAGTAAGTAAATATTTATTACTATTTATATCATAATTTTTTTTTTACTGATTTTATATTTTTTTCTAAATGTATAAGCCTTCAGTAAATCCATCACCATTAATTAAAAATACTGGAACATCTGTAACCAAGCCTTTTCGGCAACCACTTTTAGCAAAAGAAATTGCATTGCATAATAATGCAACTAAACCTACACTTACTCCTGGTGGTCACCGATTTATTTGTAAAAATAAGCAAATTCAAAAATCTCAAGGTACTGTATTAATACTGTATATTATACTTTATTAATTAATAAATTTTTATTAATGCTTTATTTTATTTGTTCGGTACATTCTTAAGATCAAGAACCTGAAGATAATACTGATAAAATTATAAAAAACTATTACATAAATGTTGAGCATGTCACTTTTAATTAAATAAAATTAATATTTCACATATGTTATGTAATTAGAATTTTTAGCTATCGTAGTTATATAGTTTCAAATATTGTAAGCCAAAAGTCTTAAATCTATATTGCATTTATATTATACACTTTTAAGGTTTTTTTTTTATTTTTTAATGTTTTGTTATTATAGTTCTGATCCTATCTAAAAAAAAATTGGATTTACTAGAATTTTAAAAAAAATACGTTCACCATAATAGTTCTGGCTCAATTGATTGGAATTTTTTAAAAAAAATAATCATCATAATAGATCTGGTCCAATCTACTAGAATTTTTTTAAAAAGTTAATTACACTGGCTCAGTTAAATAGAATTTTTAAAAAAATCAGCATCGTCGTAATAGATCTGGCCCAATCTACTAGTTTTTAAAAAAAGTTACCTTCACTGTAAAAATTCTGCCCAACTAACTAGAATTTTAAAAAAAAAACTCACTGTCGTCATAATAGTCCTGGCCTAACCTATTATAATTAAAAAAATATTACCTTCACTGAATAGTCTGGCCTAATCTATTAGAATTTTAAAAAAATTCACCTTTGTTGTAATAGTCCCCGCCTAATAGTCCTGGCCCAACTTATTAGGATTTTAAAAAAAATTACCTTCGCTGTAATAGATCTAGTCTAACTTAATAGAATTTTTAGAAAGCAAACTCATAGTTGTAATAGATTTGGCCCAATCTACTAGAATATTAAAAAAACTCACATTAACTGCAAAAAAGTCATCTTCGTTATAAGAGTTCTGGTCTAACCCACTGAAGTTCTAAAAAGAAAAATACAGTTAATAAAAACATAGATCACACTGCCCAATAAAAAAATAAACTATAGATCACTAATTATCACTGCCTAATAATTTAATTATTGGGTAGTCTGATTATAGTAAAATACCGGATAATAAAACTTAAAAGCCATGGCGATTCAGATTCAAACCTTGGATCGAACCCGCGGAGCATTAATACTAGCTTTGTATTGCCGAGTAATATTATAGCAAAATTACAATACAAGCAATTTTACTTAGTAAATGGTTAGCAGGTTTGTTAGTAAAATTTGGTAAAATTTTGTGATTTCGGGCAAAATTATTTAGGTCAGGTTACGAGATGTGCAAAATTCCACTAACTCACTAGATTTACATAGTTGACGTAGAACCGCGTTTCATAATATATTTAGTTAGTGCAATTCCGAAAGAACAATAATAAAAAAAGAGATTTTTTTATAGTGATCTCATGCACCCTAATCGAGAAAAAACCTGTTGAAGCGATATTTGGTTAAACAATTCTCATCAATAGATAATATAAGTTTTACCGCGTTTAGCATATCGTCAAATCATACAAGTACTTCGGTCTCTACAATAAATAAAGTTTGCGACCTTTGATATATTCAGTGTTAAATTTAAAACATAAGTTAATATGTATAAAAAAATCTTTTAGAAAAATTAAAAGTGTACATATCGGCCCATCATCCTTAATTTTTGTTAAATTTGCAGATCATTTGACCAGATTTAAAATCGGATTATTCTAGTTTCGGCCAAATGATCTGCAAATTTGACCACAATTATAAACGATGGTTTTTCTATTTATCAGACGATGCAGATATTTATTATTATCTAGCATCATAATTCTGACAGGTCGGTTAACCTCCGACCGGTCAATATCAGTTACCGGACATGGCCGTTCATGACCCGACCGAACCCATCCCTAATCAAGATCGAAACTTGATTTTGATCTTCGGTTAGCAAGAATGTGACCATTATGTAATGAAATCATTCAATTATTACATTCAATCAGAATTAATGGACGAACACTCCGTTTCACTACGTTCCTGGTAAATTCAACCGGATTTTTCCAAATGTATCAAAGAATTTGTTACAAATCGATACACAATACCGTACGTGGTTAAGGTTGATTTAGTACGATTATGATACAATTGCTAGAATTTGAATTGTGATAACATTCTTGATCATAACTTGCTCATTGATATTTTAGTCTTAACATTTTTGATCACGGATTGTATATCCAATCAAAAGCGTTAAAGCAAATTTAGTTTTAGCACACTGACCACATTTTGGATATGAGCATGATTTTATGATCGAAAAATCTCCGAGAAAATTAGTAATCTGGACGGCAAAAATTCCGACCAAAAATTTACGAAAAATGGAAAAATCTAGAAAAATTTAGTGGAATGTAATTATTTGCTAATATATTCACTATTTTTTATGAATTTTTCTTTATCTATTGCGGAGCTATTGTTCTTGTTTTGCACTTGTTCTTGAACTTAAGACCATTATACAAAAGCTTTCAAATTCGTAAAACATTTGATTTACCTTTTTTTAGCTATTTTTTCGCTCAAAATAGCGGCATATATTAGATAATCAAACAACAGAAGCAAATTTGGAAAATTTACGTTTCATGATTTTAAGAGAGCGTTAACGATTAACAAATTCTCTCGTTCTCATCTTTGATAATCAGAGATTATCATTTAATCAGCCCATTAAAAAATCCTACTAAAAAAAATGAAAAATGCCAAATATCAGATAAATAGACAAATTAATTTGCATCGGGTTAACAAATTTCGTGTATAAAATTATTAAGTTTAATATAGTTAGTTATCGTAACTTTGATAACGTACATGTTCACAGGTATGTTAAGATAGATTCTGTATAAATACGTATTTGCCCTTATATTTGCTGATCTATACCATATTATTATATTACAGTATTAAGCATCAAGACAGTCCATGCGACGATAGAAAGGTGAAAAATAAGCATCAAGTGACATTTAGCCAATCAGATCCAAGATTTTGCGGACCCACGCCATCCTGGCCCGTCCTATAACCATCACTAGATAGCTGCGCGACGTCGTCGCGCGAAACCAGGAACGGGATACCAGATAGTGGTTAAATTGAATGAATAATATAACGATAAAGGTAGAGATATGATGCCAGTTCAGATGACCCGTAAGGGTCACCCAACTAGGGTGTCCAGGATTATGCGATGCGATATTATGCAACTAGATAGCTGCGCGACGTCGTCGCGCGAAACCAGGAACGGGATATTTGATAGTGGGTAAATTTGAATGAAATTGGTTAATTATTTCTTGTTCTCTGACATGATGTGACAGATACATGGGTATTCGCAGGATGATAGCAAAAGCACATGGCCGAAGGCAACATGCATTGCTATCATCATGTCGATACCCATGTATCTGATACATTATGTCAGATAAGTAGTTCATCTGGCAGCTATAATATACACACTGACGGAACCATATTATTGCCCAAATAAACCTCTTTGATTAATAATATATAATGATAATTCGAATGATGGATATATAATGATAAAAGAGTGATTGTGGTTTGATTCAACTCTTTTTTTCTTTTAATACCAATGTCATCCAATAAATTACAAACTGACGAAGACGTTTTAGAATTATTAAAAATTTCGCGAGTTCATAATACAGATAAATGTATGACAAAATGGCTATGAGTAGTTGACAGATATAGGGACGAATCAAAATAAATGATCAATCAGGTATGCTAGTGATGTTCCACGTACAGTACTATACGTACGTACTGTACGTACTGTATGCTAAAATTTTTGCCGATCATTTATTAAGAGGGGTCGATAGAAATATTTATGTGCCAATTGACCAATCAATTCGTTAATTGATTAACACCCGATGAAGCTTTCTTGTTAGATAAATTAAATTTGTACATATCGCATTTAAAGTAGCGATCTATCTAAAGTAGCTACTTTAGATATATGCCTTAATAAAATTAAGCAGATATGTACATAGTATATTACTAATTTACTATATTAATAAATATTTGCTTATTAAAATAGGTTTAAACATTAGATTAATTATAATATAGACTAACATTAAAAAAAATTAAAATATAGATACTAATTTAATTTTATTATATAATCTTAATTTTTTATATAAGCACTATACGTACTGTACGCAAAAAAAATTTGGGTATTATTTTAATGATTACACATCACTAGCTGCATACTTTAAAATGATGCAGATCCGATCACTAGATCACGAGAATTTTGCCTATGCGTATGAAGTCTTGATTCAGGAACATTGTTTCTTAATAAGTATCAGCAGTTTCATTAGAAAGTTCCTTTTTGTATCTAAAAAAGTCTAATTTTCGGTCAAAATTAAGAATTTCGAAGAACTTATGTAATGTAGGCCGACGAATTTCAAAATTATTAATTTTGGCTGAAAATTATTCTTTTTTAAATTTTTAGCTAAAAAAAGCTTTTTTACAATAAAATCGGCTCCCATTTTTCATTGGCAGTTTCATTAGTAGAATTTCGGAAGCTAGGATAAATTTTTGGGGTGTTCTTGGGTAATTTTCATTTATTATTTAGTTTGTAATTATAAAAAGCATTTATTAATTGCAAAAAATTTTCTACAAAGCTTGAATGTTTACTGCGCCAAGTTAAGCTGGATCGGCTGGGCCGGCCAAGCCAACTTGCAACACTAATCAGTTATTTATTTCCTATTTGGCTTAGTTGTGGCATAGTCGGGTGATTAGATCTGGAGATCTAATCACTCGAACTATGCTACAACTAAGCCAAAATAGGAAATAAATACTGATACTAAAAGATAAAGAAAATTTATCCCCGGTCCACATTAAACCGGATTCTTCCAAATGTATCACATGCATGCAATGCTTTACCATAAAGAATTTGTTACAAATCATACTGTATATGGTTAAGGTTGATCTGGTACACAATCGCTAGAATTTGAATTGTGATACATTCTTGATCATAACCTGCTCATCAATATTTTAGTCTTGACATTTTTGTTATGGATTGTAACCAAATCGAAAGCGTTAAAGCATAACTGATCATATCGCTACATTAGTTTTAGCACACTGATCGCATTTTGGATATAGCCATAAAACTACGAACTACAAATTTAGTAAGCGAAAAAAGGAAAAATCTAGAAATCAATCATCTAAATCTTTAGCGGAATGTAATTTTTCCTTAGCATTTGTTAATATATTCACTCATGAATTTTCTTATCTATTGCGAAGCTATTGTTCTTGTTCTTGCACTTGTACTTGTTCTTGAACTTAAGACTATTATACCCGCTTTCAAATTCGTGAAGCACTTTAGCTATTTTTTTCGCTCAAAATAGTTGGTATATATTAGGTAATCAAACAACAGAAGCAAATTTGGAAAATTCACATTTTATAATCTGCATTAAGGTTTAATAAATTCCTTCGTTTTCATCTTTGATAATCAGAGATTATCATTTAATCAACCCAATAAAGAATCCTACGAAAAAAAAATGAAAAATGCNGGATTCTTCCAAATGTATCACATGCATGCAATGCTTTACCATAAAGAATTTGTTACAAATCATACTGTATATGGTTAAGGTTGATCTGGTACACAATCGCTAGAATTTGAATTGTGATACATTCTTGATCATAACCTGCTCATCAATATTTTAGTCTTGACATTTTTGTTATGGATTGTAACCAAATCGAAAGCGTTAAAGCATAACTGATCATATCGCTACATTAGTTTTAGCACACTGATCGCATTTTGGATATAGCCATAAAACTACGAACTACAAATTTAGTAAGCGAAAAAAGGAAAAATCTAGAAATCAATCATCTAAATCTTTAGCGGAATGTAATTTTTCCTTAGCATTTGTTAATATATTCACTCATGAATTTTCTTATCTATTGCGAAGCTATTGTTCTTGTTCTTGCACTTGTACTTGTTCTTGAACTTAAGACTATTATACCCGCTTTCAAATTCGTGAAGCACTTTAGCTATTTTTTTCGCTCAAAATAGTTGGTATATATTAGGTAATCAAACAACAGAAGCAAATTTGGAAAATTCACATTTTATAATCTGCATTAAGGTTTAATAAATTCCTTCGTTTTCATCTTTGATAATCAGAGATTATCATTTAATCAACCCAATAAAGAATCCTACGAAAAAAAAATGAAAAATGCAAAAGATTGAGCGAACAGAGATGCAAATTTGTATCGGGCCACCGATATTTTTATCTAAAGCACATTTTTACTATTGGTTGTTATAGCATTTGTAATTTTGCTCTATCGATAATTGCAATTTTTTTAACGGTCAGATATCTTATTATACTGTAGACTAGTCACATTAACAGATCACAGGGCAAGCAGTATGCATCGTACAATGTGATACTTGATACGTGACAAATAAACAGCATGCGACAGTTAAGGTCACGTTGGCCAATCATATCCAAGATTTTGCGGAGCTACGCCATCCTGGCCCGTCCTATAACCATCACTACGTGATATGCATCACTCCGTTCCTGGTATTGTTATTTATTCGCATCGCATATGCATTTACTCAATCGCATCGGATAATTCTGGACACTCTACACCCCATCCACTTATTTGCGCGGGTAATACAAACTCCTGGAGAGGAAATAGCCAATCGGAGAGTGCAAATTTTGACTATTCCGGATCAGCCAGACGAAGAATTCGAACGCGCGTAAAAGAAGAAAAAAGCGAAAATACGCAAAAATTAATGTTTAAATCGATCTTGGTGCACTAATTAAAAATGATGGGAATGAAAATGAAAATTTACTTATATTAAGCATCACCCTAACCCTATAGCGTCTAACGTTAAGACTCAAACCCTAAAATTTTATCTCACGCACTTAATTTATTCACAAAATCGGATTTCCTTGTGATACCCGCGCAAATAAGTAAAATGCTCTACAACCAACCCAATGGGTCACCTGACCCAAATGAGTCACGGTTCTAAAATTCTCTGACCTGGGTCAAACGGGTCAGAAGCTTTATAAATTGTATAAATCAAGTTTTTTCACTTATTGCCCTATAAGAAAGTGGTTCGGGGTATGGTACCGGAAATCAGTGTATATGCACGGGATGATACGGACCGTGTGGCACGTATAGGCACGTTTTACGGAATGGCACGATTAAAAATGACACGGATACTACGGTAATGGGGTGGCACGTTATATTATGTCACACAGAATGGCATGCATTTGGTGGCACACATATGCACGTTGTAAGAGATGGCACGTCGAATTACACGGAATGGCACGTGTTTAAAATGACACGTGCTGGCTCGTTTCATGGAGTACCATGAGAGCGAAGGATCACAAACTTTTTTTTTAAAAAAAGTTGCAATATCTCAAAAACTCGCAAGTAAGCCTGCTATGGTATCTTAAGGAAAAAGATTCCTTGCAAGATTTTACACATTCGCAGTTGATTTAGCTTCCAGATATGACATGCTTCAACTATTATCCGGTCCTCTTCTAATAAACGTCTATCGGAAAGTGGACCATAAATTTATATTTACTTACCCGTTCCATTCACGTGCCATCGCACGTGTCAATTGGCTTAGTAAACTGCTACAAAAGACACGGACGATTTACGTGATCTCACGTTAAAATGGCACGTGTATACGGATCAACACGGTTAGGGATAGCGCATATCTGCATAATCTGCGCATAAATTTGATTTAATCGCAGAAGCATATGCGATAACATATTCGCATATCGGGATTAATTTCACATAATTAATAGAGCATAATCTGCGCATAAAATGGCCGACATAAAGATACTGTAATATCGGAACATTTCCAGTAAATAAAACGAGACCAACTGGATTTTCAAAAAAATTTTTTCGTATTGTTCCGTGACTGTATAAAATTTTCCGAAATTTCCCGTAGCTATGTATATTTATCTAAAATTTTTTACTATGAGGGAGAGGTGGGACTCTGAGAATACAGAATCCAGTTGGTCTCGCCTAAATACAAAACACGAACATGGTAGTCGAATTTTCAGGAAGTATAGTAATTTATCTGGTAAGTTAATGGTGAGTTCAGTAACTTACGATAAAAATTTATAAATTACGGAAATTTTACAACCCTGGTGATCGCATATTTCGCATGTTCCTACTTAATTCGCATAATTTGCAGCATAATTCTAAAAAATTTATTGCATAATTCGCATAAATCGAATTGTAAAGCAGGCAGAATTTGGGGTCTGTCGCAGCAGAATTTGAGGATCCCTAAACATGGTCCGCCGATTCCAGTGCCCACTCGAACAATGCACGTGCAAACCCGACCCATAGCACGTGCCACTAGACCACGTGCCTATACACTGTTTTTCTGTGCGAACCCGGACCACTTTTCTTATAGGGCGCAAGATTTTGCAAAAATGAGAATGGTTATTTATTTCCTATTTTGGCTTAGTTGTGGCATAGTCGGGTGATTAGACCTGGAGATCTAATCACTCGACTATGCACAACTAAACCAAAATAGGAAATACATACTGATACTAAAAGATAAAAAAATACACAATACTGCATATGGTTAAGGTAGATTTGGTACCACAATCGCTAGAATTTGAATTGTGATACATTCTTGATCATTACCTGCTCATCGATATTTTAGTCTTAACATTTTTGTCATAGATTGTAACCAAATCGAAAGCGTCAAAGCATAACTGATCATATCGCTACATCAGTTTTAGCACAATGATCGCATTTCGGATATAGCCATAAAACTACGAACTACAAATTTAGTAAACGAAAAAAGGAAAAATCTAGAAATCAATCATCTAAATCTTTAGCGGAATGTAATTTTTCCTTAGCATTTTCACTCATGAATTTTTTTATCTATTGCGAAGCTATTGTTGCTCTTGCACTTGCACCTGTTCTTGCACCTGCATTTGTTCTCGCACTTGCACTTGTTCTTGCACTTGCACTTGTTCTTGAACTTAAGACTATTTATTATACCCACTTTCAAATTCGTGAAGCAGCTATTTTTTTCGCTCAAAATAGTTGGTATATATTAGGTAATCAGACAACAAAGCAAATTTGGAAAATTCACATTTTACAATTTGTATTAATGTTTAATAAATTCCATCGTTTTCATAGAGATTATCATTTAATCAACCCAATAAAGAATCCTACGAAAAAAATGAAAAATGCAAAAGATTTAGCGAATAGAGATGCAAATTTGTATCGGGCCACCGATATTTTCGTCTAAAAAGCACATTTTTACTATTGGTTGGTATCGATAATCGCAATTTTTTTTTAACGGTCAGATGTTTTATTATACCGTAGACTAGCCACATTAACAGATCACAGGGCAAGCAGTACGCGCATCGTACTATGTGATACTTGATACGTGAAAAATAAACAGCATGCGACAGATAGGGTCACGAGGACCAATCAGATCCAAGATTTTGCGGACCTACGCCATCCTGGCCCATCGTATAACCATCACTACGTGATATGCATCACTCCGTTCCTGGTACTACGTGATATGCATCACTCCGTTCCTGGTATCACTCCGTGATATTCATCACTACGTTCCTGGTACTGTTGAAAATCGTTATTGCATAAGCAATTGCAATTAAAATTTTCCAGAAATAACTAGTTCTCCAAAGTTGTCACATGATTATTATTGTAACTTGAATGGAGTTTTTATTATTGTTTGTTATAAGTAATTTATTGAAATTGTCAATATTTGCAATCATCTACATTATGTTTCTTCTTCAATTAGGGTAGCTGTGCGACGCAGTCGCGCTAAAACCAGGAACGTGATGTAACTGTTATCTTACTTGGAACAAGCACACACTGAAACAACTTTCAGGCGTAAAGTATCTTTACTATACGCTTCTCTTCTCTTTATTCGTTACAGTCAAAAGATTAACTTTTGCTCTTTCTATTTATATTAATTCTGCGATTACATATATTGTATAACACTTATAATTCTCTAATTTTACTTTTTTCATTGTAATAAAATAAACTTAAATTCTACTAATAAAATTGTCTTTGTTACGGTGATCGATGATCACAATACCCTTGCCCAACATTATAATACTTGTCATAATTCTGGTCGACTATATTACCAAATAAGTCGTTCGAATTTATTTTAATCCTATCTTTGCACTTTTCGCTTTGTTATACATTTCGTATTAAATTATTAACAATCACTTTATAGACAACTTAGTTCATAGACAATTAGTTTATAAACAAGATTATTCTACAGACAGTTAATTCACAGAAAAATTCATTTTGTTAACAATATATTTAGCCAACAATTTCGTCATAAATTGCACCAGCTTTACCGTAATTCTCGAAACAACGTCCATGCCCGCTATTTCGAGAATTTACAGTAAATTTAAACTTAATTCTAATGACAATGACTAGAATTAATTTGTCTGTGAAATCTGATGTCATTGAAATAACTGCCAATAAAACAAACTTGTTTGTGAATAAATCGATTGTAAAATAATCTTCCTGTAATTAAATTCTCTACGAACTAAGTTGTCTGTGAAGTGATTTTTGGTGAATTGATGCTGCTGAATAGAATATTAAGTAAAAACTCAATAAAATCGAAATAGATCACAATAAATACAATTTGAATCTTTAGGCAGTCTGATAGTGATAGAGAATATTTTACCTGATTTCGTTCACCATATGATACATATTGCTGCGTTCTCAGAATAACACAAATATCAAATCTGGGGTTACGATCGGTTGGGAGAGCTTGATGAAATTGGGCCAGTTTAGTTCGATCGTGTACAAATTGTGATTAAGGTTAAATGGCTTAAAACGATAACTAACACACATAATTACGGGTATAAGGGTCCTCTTTATTAATATGAATCAATACATTGGATTATTACAGAAATACTATCTACAACCCAACTTGTTCTTCCTCCATAACCTAAAAAAACCTTATATATTTTTAATTCGTATGGGAGCTTTAATCACTCGTTTGGAGATTCAAATCTCCGAACGGGTGATCAAATCTCCCAACGAGTAATTGATCACCCGTCTGGAGATTTGATCACCCGTTTGGAGATTCAATCACCCGACTATGCCACAAAATATGCCAAAATAACGATTATATAACAATTCTAACTCAAAATAGAAAAAGTTGAGCATAAAAACACCGGTATGCTCATACACGAACAATAGAAGTATGTTACACCAGCACAGCACATTGATATGTGAAATTATAGATTTTTAATGTCCAATCAAATGCAAGATTTTGCGAATGCCATTCTAGATGGCAGGTAACCATACACTCCGTCAATTTGCATTAGTATTGTTCTAAATTATATCACTACTATCCATAGCATCAAATTCGACATTAGATATGATTTCTTCAAGAATTAATTGCATTAACTTGAATAATTTATTCAAAATTATTAATTATTTATTTATTTTGAATAATAATAGTTTGAGCGATTTTTTATTGACCAATATGCCACCGAATAAATGCCATTTTGTTGCATATTCATTTGTTAAAGGACAATTTGACATTGTATATAAATATGTTATCTTTTAAAAAACCAATTTTATATACAAATAACGTATCGATATACATAATCAATATGATATATCAGTTGATCGAGATCAGAGATGGCACCGAAACCTTTTTTGGCGATTCCGAAAGTTTCGGGTTTCGGATTATAGCTTCCGAAACCTTATCCGAAACTCGAAACCTCATCCGAAAACTCGAAACCTCGACCGAAACCCGAAACCTCAACCGAAACCCCGAAACTACCAAAACATCAATAATTTATTTGTTTATTCTCTCCAAAGTTGGCGCCGAAACCCTTTTGTGCCAAATCCGACACCTGAAACCTCATTCGAAACCGAAACCTCACCTGAACACCAAAAACTACCCAAACTTAACTTCCTATACATTTATTGCATTAATATATTATATATCTCTTTCAAATGCACTGATGCATGCTATGTATCTCTTCAATATACATTAATCGCATTGATGTATGTTATATATCACCTTAAAGAATACAATAAAATTTGAATATCCGACGCTATTTGAGCCGGAATGCATGCATGCAGTCCTTTTTGTTGTTATGATTCACAAGTATAACATGAAAGGTGTAATTCCGGAGTTTATATTCTGACAATCAAGATTGCTTTTGCAAGCATCAGTTTTTTTACTTACTAGAAAAACGGCGTCGTTTTGGGGCTGGAGCCTTAATTCTTAGGCCTTATATTTTAGAATTAAATTAATTTGATATACAATTTAAATTTTATAAATTGCTATTATTTATAAAAATAGTATTTAAAGTTTTATAAATGGCTATTATTTGTAAAATTATATTTATAATAATTTCATAATTTTAGTAAATTCTTAATTTATAATGATTTATAAAGAAAGTAATGTAATCTTTGTTCTTCCATTAATATTTGCTGTAAATGTGCATGTCCTAATTTTTGTAATCTTTCAAAGGTGAATGCACTATCAAAAAGAAGATCATCAAGAGTGCGAACTCTTGATACACCTACAAATGTAAGGCCGAGTACAAATTCCCTATTTCCAAGGTCTATTACAGCTTGTGGTAATGTTAAACCTTGTGACTTGTGTATTGCATTTCTTATAGCCACTTGTTCAGGTGTATAAATTCTTTTTTGTTTTTGCATTTTAATCAAAATAAAAAAAGAACGTAACAAAGTTGTCTTTTATTTATTCAAAATACTTGCCTACGATACAATGACGTATTTATATTTTCTAATTGATAAACTATTTATTAATTTATTTTTTACAATATGATGACGTATTTAATTCTTACTTTCTAATAGACTAATTATTCTTTTATTAAAAGTCAGTTTATATATTATATTAATGTCAGCTATATATTTAAACCAAGAATCAGGTATCCAGATGTTGATCCTAATTTAAGCCCAATTTTGGTTATTGAACCTAAAATTTTGGTCAAGGTGAAGCGGGAGCCGGACATTTCCGAAAATTCAGTATAGTAATTGAAAGGCTTTCACCTCATTTCCCTCAGCTCCAGCCAACTAGGTAAAAACTGGATAAGTAATAATAAATAATTAGTAAGTCCATATCTACTAATGATAGAATTAATAAGCTACTGCAGAATTAAATAGATTGTTGGTATCAAAAGTCATCAAATACTTATCGATTCATCATTGGCAATTTTTTCTATCAGCCTAAAATTTTGAAATTAGCTGTAATAACGGTATGATATTAAAAATAAAGTTGAACAGCTTTAAAAAAACCCCGAACAAACTGAGGCAGTGAAAAAAACATAATTTAAAAAATTATTTATATAATGTTATAATTTATTCAAAACCAATTTTACATTTTGGGTTCATTAAAAATAAATCAATCTTTATAATAAATTGTAAAGGCTTCAATATTATATTTTTGAGTTTCGGATTATAGGTTTGGGTTTCGGATTATAGTTTCGGGGTTTCCGGTTTCAGTTTTTTAAAAAATCTGAAACTAGTTGCGGATTAGAACCCTTCAGAAACTAGTTTCGGGTAGGTTTCATTTCGATGCCATGTTTGATCGAGATGTCACGCAAATTAGATAAATAAATTTTATACTATGGAGTTTGTGTTTATTCTTGCTCAGATTTCATATTAAACACTCTCTTTATTATATTATGAAGATACATGGTGGGATTAGTGCTCCACTTCATCACTTTCTCTTCTGCTATTACATGGGTGGCAATCAATTAATCAACAATCACTTCACCAACATAACATTTCACTGACAATTATTCACCGACAAGTTCATTTTACTGACAGTTTATTTCATTGAAGTTCATTTCACTGACAAAGTAATTCTGGTCATTGTCGTTAGGGTCAGGGTAGGGTTGTTGCTTGATTTTCCGAAAGTTAGTTCCCTGCCAGCTCATTTTTCTGACACCTACAGCATTTATTGTTGACAGAATCTTTCTTCGACATACCATGTTTTCGACCTCCCTTTTCTTGACAGGACATATTTCAAAAAGACATTTTACTGACATGATGTATTTCAGAATGAATATTTTTCTGATATGACATGTTTCCGACATCTTTTTCTGTTAGATCTTTCCCTGATTAGAAATATAATTAATGGGTAGAGTGATATATTCGTGTTATCACTTCATATGATTAAGCACTCAGTCTAAATTAGGGTTAGGGTTAGGTTAGATTAGGGTTAGGTGATAGTATAATTTAGGCCGAGTTTATAGTGCTAGTAAACAAATGACGTAGTTGCATGATTCATGTGATGTGATGATCACTGGGTTTATCGTTCTTGCAGAAAAAGCGCATTCAATAAAACTTAGTGTCTGAGAAAAGTCAAATTAGAAATATATCATGTCAAATAAATGTCTTTTCGAAAATATGATATTTCAAGGAAAGCGGATGTCGAAAACATAGTATGTTGAGAAAATATTCTGTCAAAAAAAAGTGCTATAGGTGAAACATTCTGTTAGGGATATAGTGTCAGAAAAATGAGCTGGCGGGAAAATAACTTTTGGGGAATCATACCATAATCCAGGGTAGAATTAGGTAGAATTAGGGCTAATGTTAGTGTGCTTTTTAAAAAAAAACTTGTCAGTGAAATAAACTTTGGTAAAACAAACTGTCAGTAAAATGGGTTAAATGTTATGTCAATAAGGTGATTGTTGGTGAAATAATATGAACCTCTATTACATACCATGCTCATAAAAACTCTATGTACACATAAATATATCTCCTAATAAAGCATAATTGAGGATCACCAACATAAGGTGTTGCACTTTTTTTTTCTAATAGTGAGTTCAAGCCCACACTTATGGTGCAGCAAATTCAACTCGTTATATACAGCATCAATTTTTATAACATTGAGTTTGAGCCCACACTATGGTATAGTGCATTCAACTCAGTACACATGACAGAATTAATATAAAATAGCGAGTTCGAGCCTACACTATAGTACAGTACATTTAACTCATTACACGTGACAATATTACAACAGGCAGGGCCTAGATGAATGAATGAGAAAAGACAGGAAGGATGAGAGTCAGATTATAATCGGGCACCAAAGAGACAAGTGACAAGACAAGCAAAGTAAGAAAGCACTGAGATTCACCATTTACTACCATGTGTATCTTTATAATCTCTGCATATCTATAATCTCTATCACATGCATCTATAATCTCCATTGCATACAATTATGTGCTATTCCCTTTTCATATAAACCTTAATTTTATATAGTGCAAGAAGCCTATACTAGACAATAAAATAGTATAACTTTTTTTTTTTTTTTTTGCAATGTCGCATGCAAGTGGATTTTTATTAGGTTTTTTAGATAATACATTCTTGGTTAATGAGAGTACATATAGCCACACGTGCAACTTTTGGTTGCCTATTTTAAGTAGTCCGCCCAAAGGTTCTACACTATACGTCGTACCTGTAACCTAACTAGGAGATTATCTATTTAAACTCTCTGGTGACCCTGTCCTGTATCACCCACCACAATCACACCTACACATAACTTCAATTGAAGACCACCCAGATCGACATTTGCCATACTACTCGCACCCTAATTCTATAGGTAATATAGTAGCATTCCAACTGCCGGATTACCCTAGGGAGGGTGTAGTACATACCTCCTAATCTTTCTATGTCCCACATATTTCTAGATTAGGTATTGAATACTTTCGCAATGGCCGTGGCCACCACTAGCAGTTAGGCTAACCATTAAACCGCACAGTATCCTTGCCTTTACAAGGTTTATTCTGATCCCGATACCTACATCACCAGTCCTATAACCGATTCCTCCCAAACTACCAAACCAGTTAGCCCAGATGGGTCGTTGTACCTTAGCTTTAGATGCCTTTTTGGTTAACTTCCCTTGGTTCCTAATTCTGTAGCATAGAACCTTTTCCTCCGGTTCTCTGGCGGCCAGGTTGGTGCCCACTTGCCCCGTGGTGTTCGTCCAGTTCTTCGGTCTCAAATTCCGGATCCGCTGTACCATAAAAATCTTCACTACCTCCTTACTCGGGTCTTGCCAAACGGGTTTCAAATATTCTGGTTCCTTGGATTTGTCTGTGTCACAAAACACAACTTCGCCTAAAAGCTCCTATCCAAGATGATAACCAAGGACTACAGGTAATGTACCCAACCAATTATCGAATAAATGTTACTGGTACACAGGCCTATTTTTCTAAATCATTTCCAGTGGGATTTGACTAGCCTGCTGCTTGGGGGGTGACAGCTTAACAACTTCCCTAAGTCGCCACACCCTTTTAAAATAGCATAACTTTAAAATGCATCAACTTTTGTAGAGACAATATTTTTAAAAGATATTTGGCAAATTTATAGAGCTTATCATAATGAACAAAGTTACAGGTCAGATTTTTAAAATGCTGCCTTTATAAAAAGTTATAGCACTTTAAAGTTAGTTAAAATTGAAACACTTAGTAATTATCTATAAAACAATAGTAATCTTTAAAACACATCAACTTTTTATAGAGAAGGTTTTTCAAAAAAATATTTGGTAAATATATACTGTAGAACTAATATTGCTTTACAAAGTTACTGGTCAGTTTTTTAAAAAACCACTTGCACAAAAAATTATAGCGATTTGAAAATTAAAACATGTTGAATATAGGCTTCTTGCACTATATAAGCCACAAATCAGGTTATCTACGCAATAATAACCCTAGCGAACTTTTGTCAATACATAGGGCTTATAAGAAATTCATTTTTATAGTAAATTGCAATGTTTAGCCATTTTTAATTATTGTCTTCAGGGGTTTCCTAAAAGAAAACTACACTTACGGGATATAGTGAGTGTTAAAAAAAAGCTTAAAACGAAATAAAAAAGTAAAATTAAAAGAATCTTGCTTACAAGGAACGCCTTTGTTTCATATTCTATAACACTTGCAGTACATAGATCTTATCGTTTTACTGATTTTTGAAGATATTTTTATGTAATATAAATATTCTTAACAACTTTACTCTAATTTTAAAAATGAAGTACTAAAATGTTTTATTGTCAAAGATGGATTATGAAAAGATTTAAGCAGGAAAAAATTATTACTATAGCTATTTATACTATGCGAACTTATAATTAGACTTGTTTGAAAATAGTTTAGTTATACTATACAAATAGTTAAACATGTATTACTTTATTAATTGAACTAAGAAAGGGCTATAGTGTGTAAATTTTGTTTTTTTATTAAAAATACTGTAGTATTACTATATAGACTGTATTTTTATTATTCATAGTCTATGTACATGATTATGGTATGATTCCCCAAAAGTTATTTCCCCGCCCAGCTCATTTTTCTGACACTATATCCCTGACAGAATGTTTCACCTACAGCACTTTTTGTTGACAGAATCTTTTCTCGATATACCATGTTTTCGATACCCCTTTCCTTGACATATCATATTTTCAACAAGATATTTATCTGATATGACATATTTCTAATTTGACTTTTCTCCGACACTAAGTTTTATTGAATGCACTTTTTCTGAAAAAATTATAAACCCAGTGATCATCACATCGCAACTACGTCATTTGTTTACCTGCACTATCAACTCGGACTAAATTATACTATCACCTAACCCCAACACTAACCCTAATTTAGACCAAGTGCTAAATCATGTGATGTGATGAACACGAATATATCACTTTACCTAATAAGGAAAAGATCTTGTCAGAAAAAGATGTCAAAAACATGTCATGTCAGAAAAATATTTATTCTGAAATATGTCATGTCAGTAAAATGTCACTTCGAAAATATGACCTGTCAAGAAAAGGGGAGGTCGAAAACATGGTATGTCGAGAAAAGATTTTGTCAACAATAAATGCTGTAGGTGAAACATTCTGTCGGGGATATAGTGTCAGAAAAATGAGCTGGTGGAGAACTAACTTTCGGGGAATCAAGCAACAACCATGTATATACCTTTATAAAATTAATCTTGTAATTATTCTAGTTGATACAATAATACTACTAATTGGGTTTATTAAAAAAAGGGTACTGCTATTTACACCATGGTTTTTGCTATTTGCACCATGGATTTTATGTAACATTAGAATCAATCACCTTTTCTATTTGCACTATAGTGTGGTTACATGAAAATTGAAAAATCTTATTTTGCTCCCCTACATGTTGTTAATCTACAAAAAAGGTGAGTTTTTATTGGTACAACATGAAATAGTCCAAGGATATACAAAATTGCAAAAATCTGGCCCGTATTATGTTAAGGCCTTAAAAAATTAGGGTAAAGGTTGGCCCGTATTATAAAATTAGGGTTAGGGTTGACCTGCATTATAAAATTAGGTTAGTAGGCCTACTAGATTAGATTACCAAAATAAGATTTGTGTAATGTTATATGATATTAACAGCGCGAATAACTGTTAATCTACAAAAAAAAGGCATGTTTTTATTGGTGCAACATGAAAATAGCCCAATGTTACACAAATTGCAAAAATCTGGCCCGCATTATGTTAAGGCCTTAAAAAATTAGGGTAAGGGTTTGTCCAAATTATGAAATTAGGGTTAAAGTTGGCCTGCATTATAAAATTAGATTAGCAGGCCTACTAGATTACCAAAACAAGATTTGTATAACATTACACAATATTAACGGTGCGAATAACTGTTAATCTACAAAAAAAGATGAGTTTTTATTGGTGCAACATATATTACTATAGTGCAAATAGAAAAGGTTGATTGATGATTTAATGTTATACAAAATCCATGATGCAAATAGCAAAAACCATGGTGTAAATAGCAGTACCCTAAAAAATGGTATCAAGCTAATTCACTAGTTATAAAATAATAAAAGATACAAATTTGGCAAAAAAAAAATAAACACCAAAAATTACAACAATTAATTATCTCATGAACTATTATTCAAAATTATATAATTTTGGTACTATTTAATTCATCTCAATAAGATGAATTGAATGGTACAAAAATTATATAGTACTAGAAGCTATACTTAACAGTTATACAAAGCTTTTTGAATTGTTTCAATTTTTAAATGGCTATAACTTTTTATTTAAGAGTTTTTAAAAATCTGACTAGTAACTTTGTAAAACTATATCAGCTCTACATGTGTACCAAATATCTTTTTAAAATCTTACTACTATAAAGAGTTGATATATTTTGAAAATTAAAATTTTATATGTAAAACAAATAAAATTTCAAAATACATTAACTCTTTACAGTGGTAAGATTTTGAAAAGATATTTGGTACACATGTAGAGCTTATATAGCTTTACAAAGTTACTGGTCAGATTTTTAAAAACTCTTAGATAAAAAGTTATGGCTATTTAAAAATTGAAACAACCTCAAAAAAGCTTCATGTAACTATTAAGTATAGGCTTTTAGTACCATATAATTCTGATTAATAGTTCATGAGATAATTAATCTTTTGTGGTTATTTTTTTGTTAAATTTGTTTTTTTCTTAGTACCAGGCCCATATTATAAATTTTTGTAAAGCATTGATAGTGCAATAAATTATAATAAAGTGAAATGTAAACAATAGATGAAAATAATTTTACTATGAATATAGGTTGCTATATATTAAAGAAAAGAAAAACTTTATTAGCAAAATTGCAATCTATATACAACAAAATTGGGTTTCTTTATTTAGGAGTGTGCCATTTATTATGTAATATTTTTTACTTAGTAGCCACCTCTATCCATGTATGGTATAATAATTTTATCTAATTCTAATTGATTAATATAATATATAGACGTAATCACTACCTCTAACTATGTATCCATAGTAAAAATTACATAATAAATGGCATGCCCCTTACTCTATATTTTTATAAAATATCCTTCTTTCAAAGATGCATTTCACAAAAAGTTCTTATCTGTGCACATTTAACAAGCTATTTTCACATCAAGATCTTGAAACTCCAAAAGAATCTTGTAAAAAAAGGCAAAATAATTGCCTGACTTCAAAGGGGTCTTACATTACCTAGTAATATTATTTTTTCATATTCTTTATACTATTTGATTTATTGAAGCTCTGGCAACCTATTTGTTTTAAAAAATATTATATGTTGTAACTAAAATTTAGGAAAAAATTTTAAAAACATGATTTTGTATATTTAGCGATTTATAAGTTTGACATGGCTGTCGATACCATATTTGATTGTCTACGTAATTGCTTTTAAGTGATGTGTTTATTTTTTTGCTATAGAAGGAAAATCATTAACTGAGTTTAATGATCTGTACTGCAATTTTACAGGGATTGATAGCAAAAATTTCCTCGCAAAATCCAAAATAAAATTTTTACTCCCGCCATTTTTATGTGAATAAAATTGCAAGATATAATATGAGCTTTTTTGCAAATTGTGAATGTAGTGAAAATGCTAAAGTCAGTAATAGTGCAGGTAAATTATTGAAATAATTGAAATAATGCATCGTTTTTCATTTTTGTTGACTGTTTCTATTAATATCTATGTTCGATTTGACTTATTTTTTTATTATTTGTTTTGCTTCTTTGGATTTTTTTCTGGTCTGATGAATTGATAATCACTGATTGGCAAAGACCAAGTGAGGACCAAGCAAAGAGCATGCAAAAGAGTTCGTTAAGATACCTATATTATGTGTAACCAATAATAACCAATCTTTTTTTTTATAAAAAAAAATTCACACAAATTATTAATTAAACTGGTAATGAAACTAGGGGTACCGAAATGTAATTTTGTTTAAAGATATTTGGTTTCTTAATTTGGTATGATTCAGTTTGGTATACCAAATATATATTTTATTTATAATTCCCCGGAACACCTGATAAAAATTAACCTAATAATTTTTCGGCCAATTCGGTTAAGTTCAAAATTTCAGCATAATAGATTTGATTAGATTATAGAATTTATGTATGCGTATATCACGTATGTACGTACGACAATATATAAATTTTACAATTTTTAAAATGATAAGTTTAGTAAAAAAATTTTTTCAATTATTTGCTAGCAAAAATGGTTTGAAAGTATTATGTTTTTGTATTTGATTTGAAATATTTGTATCAATATAAAATTTATATTATTTATCTAATCCTAAATTACATATGTACATACATATGCTTATGCTGAAATCACTAACTTAATCGGGTTAGCAGAAAAATTATTCAGCTAATTTTTATCAGGTGTTTTAGAATTATGATAATAGTTGTAGTTAGTTAATTATTAATTGATTATTTGATTAATAATAAAGATTTATTAACAATAAATAATAAAGAAATGTAAGGTTCTAAGTAAGTGAAAATTGGATTCTTCTTCTTTCTTTTGCAGAATTAACTGCCCTTACTGGGGTACCATGGCTAACTCTATTTATCTGTAATTAGAACCTTTTGTCTTAATCCTGTTCAGAATAATAGTTACTATATGCAGGAAGCTATTTAAATCATACTTATCTGTATTTGGATTCCCATTGTGAATAATAGCACATGAGCTTTAATTTTTACTATTCTGAGATTGCAACACAAGATTCATGACCATGCCACTAACGTAACTTTTAGCTGAGATATTTCTATACTTGCATCAAATCTAATTATTATTATAGAACAGGGTGAAACCTGAGTTGCAAAATAGTGAAATCGCTATATAGATCGGGTTAGGTTAAATACGCGGTTTAATAGGTTTTATTATATAAAAGCAGATTTCATCCTTATATAATAATTTTACTATTTCTCAAATCAGATTTTACTCTGTCATATTATTATTATTATATTTGTTTCTATTTTGTATATATTAATTTATTTTAAAGCTATACTTATTAAACATATCATCTGAATATTTTTTATATTAAATTTTTAATCACAACAATTACAATAAATTAATATCTATCACAAATATTATATACATTTTTGCTAATCATTTTTTTCATGTAATAATAAAATAGTGTATGCTTTTTTAATAAGTCATTGCTATTTTTAAATTACAGACTGTAAGAAAGTTTATAAGATAATAGTAAAAATTTAATTGTTTATTGGTAAACGTATGAATTTAACCTTTTAAAGATATATGCTTGTGAATGTAAGCAATTATATAATAGATGTTAGTAAATTTAGTAAATAACATCTTATCTTTATAATGAGAATAAAAAAAATTTAATTGCACTAATTTAATATAGATTAACTTAGATATAAAATACTGATGCGTAGTATTATATACTCAGAGCCTATCATATGATGTATTAATAGTTGTTGCTTGATTTCCCAAAAGTTAGTTTCCCGCCAGCTCATTTTTCTGACACTATATCCCCTACAGAATGTTTTGCCTACAGCATTTTTGTTGACAGAATCTTTCCTCGACATACCATGTTGTTACAGTAAGGAGGCCTTCTTTTCTCCTTACTATGGCAATGACACGGCTACAGGGATCCTTTATCAGTTTATAGCGGTGTCCAAGAGGTATGTATAATTCCTTAGTCTGTAAGAAATTATACTCTTCTCTAAGGGCAGTTCATGAGAGTATTCACTAAGGAATTATCGATTTTACTATTACTTGATAATAAACTTGGTGTTATTTAGATAAATAGTTTCTTTATTAATAATCTAAGATAGGGCTATCCTTAGGTTTCTGTTCCTAAGAAATACCAGTACAAGATGTATAATAAATAAAAAGAGAAGTGGGGTGTCTTGGTCTAGTTTGACTAAGGGAACTTCTGTGTCTTTAAATATATTTTAGAATAAGCGTTATAAGCATTGATTTACAATGATAAACACTATAATCTACAAGAGCAACATAAGCGTTATAAACGGTATAAGCGTTATAAGTGGTATAAGCACTATAAGCATCATAAGCGTTATAAGCAGTATAAGCACTATAAGCGTTATAAGCATTATAAGCGTGATAATCGTTATAAGCGTTATAATCATTATAAGTGTTATAATCAGTATAAGCATTATAAGCGGTATTAACTATTCTAACTTCTCAAGATAATAATATAATACAATATAATAATGAAATATAATAATAAAAATGAAATAATAAAATAATAAGGTAATATAATAAACTATCGTTCTATAACATTTCTGTCCCCTTAAAAAAATTTACTCCGTAAATTCCTTCTCTAATTCTTCCAATAGAGCGGTGTAAACTTCATCTTTCAGTTTAGTCACTTGGGTCACAGAAAGGTAATTGGTTTGGTACATTAAGTCCTTGGGACAAATTGTGAAGATTTTTCTAATTCTTTGGGCTTCTTTCCAGATGTCTTGAGTTTTCCAGTCTCCTTTTACCTTTCGAATTTGCTCTCTAATTTGGTCTCTATGTTCGGTCTGTTTCTCTATTATTGTTCCTAAATAATAATGGGCTTCAATGGCCTGTCTTTGACCTCGGCGAGATTGTTTATACTTAGGTAGGTCTTGTGGGATTTTATCAACTTGTGCGGTCCAAGTTTCTCGAAGGAAATGATTTGTTCGAGTGGTCTTTTGAGGGTTAAGAGTCTGGGTCAAGTCTTTTAGCAATGGAGTTATCGCTTTAGGTTTCTTAATCAGTTTTTCAGATAAGAGGGCTTCTATATCTTCATCAAATGGTCGCAGTAATTCATTAAGTTCGACAAGGGGTTCTGTTTCTTCCTTTGGAGTAAAATCAATTACTTGTTCAGGATTTTGGTCATCCCATAGGATTAAATTTTGACTAAAAATTCCTAAATTGTATTGGGCAGCAGGGTCTTGTCTCCAAATAGAAAGAAAGTTTCGAAGAGCGAGTATAGTATTGGGTTGTAGAGTAGTAGATTCCATTTTAAGGGTTTTAATAATATTTTAGGGAAATTTCAATCGGAGTGTAGGATTATATAAATGTTAGTGTAATACAAAGATTTTGATGGGACTGTGTACAAAGTTTTATACAAATGTCATTCCCTTTCACAATAAATTTCTTCCAGAAATTTCTAATTTTCAATTACAATTATAGGTTCTCATGTCTGTTTCTCGTAATATTTAGCAAGTCTATCACTATTATAATATTTCTGTAAGGTTTTTCCTTTCATATCTTGAAGTTTATAAGCACCATTGTTTAAATTCGCTTGAATTATAAAGGGTCCAATTCTTTTATCTTCAAATTTAGCAAAGCGAGACATTTCTATTTCTTTTCATTGTATCCATACTTTTTCTCCAATTTCAAAGGTTTCTTCTTTCACCTTTTTATCAAAGTACTTTTTCTGTTTTGCTTGTGATTTTCTAGTATTTTCTCGGGCTTCTTCTTGTATGGTTGGTAATTTGTCTATTAATTCGTAAACTCGTTGTAATATACTGTCTTGTATTTTAATTTCTGTATCCTCAATTACTTTAGGATATACAGGAATAAGTGCTTCTATGGGTAGCGTGGCTTGTCTACCATAAACTAACTGGAATGGAGTGTATCCAGTAGTAGCATGCCTCTTTGTTCGATAAGCTAAGAGAACAGCAGGTATGTGTAAATCCCAATCATCTGTTTCTTTTACTTTAACGAGAGATTAACATAATGTTCGATTAAGTCTTTCAACCATTCCATTTGTCTGTTGGTGGTATGGTGAAGAGAATTTATGCTTTTTTCACATAGAATCATATAGTTTCACTAATAAAGTTTCTTCCTTGGTCAGAAAGTATAATCTTTGGGGCTCCGTGTCTACAGATAATTTCTTCAAAAATAAATTGTGCGAGAGTATTAGCTCCAGCATCGGGGACAGCTTTGGCTTCTGGCCAACTTGTTAGATAGTCGGTAGCAACAATGATGTAATGATTAGTTTGAGCAGTTATGGGTAAGGGTTCGACAAGGTCAATTCCAATCCTTTCAAAAGCACGTCCTATTTGGATAGGATGGAGAGGTTCTTTTCTGCGTCCTTTTAGTCTCTTTTGGCATGTTTCACAAGTCTTTACATATTCTTGGACGTCTCAATACATTTGGTCCCAATAATATCGTTCAGCTATCTTATAGTACATAGCATCAGTTCCCAAATGTCCAGCAGTAGGGTGTTTATGCATCATGTATAGGATTGGTTCTACTTCAGTCCATTTAATAACTCGAAAGGGTGTTCTGAATCTTTTTGGTTCTTTTTGTATAGAAGGTTATGTCTAATTTCAAAATATCTAGCCTGGTTAATTAGTTGTTTCTTTTCATAGTCTGTAAATTCGACTGGTAACTTGTCTGATTCTAGGTAATCATAAAGTTGGTTATATCGGTTTAAATTCATGATTTAGATGATTTAATTGTCTGGGTCGGTAGGCGTGATAGAGCATCAACATTAGAGTGGATTCTTCCAGGTTTGTGAAAGATTTCAAAGTTATAAGGTTGGAGTTTAAGAATCCATCTTCCAATTCTTCCTTTAGGTTCAGCAGTACATAACTATTTCAATGCTGAATGGTCTGTAACTAGGATGAACTTGGTAGTGTCTAAATATTTATGAAAGTGTTCGATTGCCCATACTACAGCAGCACATTCTAGTTCGGTTGCGCCGTAGTTTACTTCTTCTTTTCATAGACTTTTACTTGCATAGGCAATAGGGTGTTCCTTATGGTTTTGGTCTAATTGGCTAAGAGTAGCACCAAATCCATAGTAAGAAGCATCGGTGGCCAAGATAAAGGTCTTTCTGAAATTAGGGTAGGCTAATATAGGGGCAGCAGTAAGTCGGTCTTTTAGTTCATTAAAAGCTTCCTGTTGAATATGGGTCCATCGATATGGTTCGTCTTTTTGTAACAATCGATTTAAGGATTTAGCAATAGCAGAGAAGTTTTGGATAAATTGTCTATAGTATCCAGCTAATCCCAAGAATGAGCGAAGTTGGGTTATATTCTGCGGTGGTTGGATCTTTTGTACGGCTTCAATTTTGGTAGGGTCAGGAGCTATTCCACTAGGTGCAATTATATGGCCTAAGAAGGGTAATCTTTGCATCCAAAAGTTACATTTCTCGATATTAAGTCGCAAACCAGCTTGTTTGATTCTGTGAAACACTTCATTCAAGTGCTTCAGGTGGTCATCGAATGTTCGAGAGTATACTATAGTATCATCCAAGTATACTACTACAAATTTCCAAGCAATCCCTTCATAAACTCGGTCCATTAGTCTTTGGAACGTAGCAGGGGCATTACAAAGTCCAAAAGGCATCACATTGAACTCGTAAGTTCCATAGCGAGTTACAAAAGCAGTCTTTTCTTTATCACGAGGGTGCATAGCTACTTGCCAATATCCACTTGCAAGATCCAAAGTGGAAAACCAATGCGATCCAGCAAGAGTATTTAACATTTTATCAATACGAGGTAGAGGGTATGCATCCTTTTTAGTAACATTGTTAAGTTTTCAGTAGTTTACACAGAAGTGTAATTTGCCATTTTTCTTCTTGACTAGAACAACAGGGGAAGTCCAGGGACTATTCGAAGGTCGGATAAGTTTATGTTTCATCATTCGTTGGATTTCTTCTTTAATAAATGTCTGTTCACTTGGAGGTATAGAATAAGGTCTAGAGCGAATGGGTGGTACATCTTCTATAAAAATACGATGAGAAACTAAGTCAGTTCTTCCTAATTCATTAATGTCTGTTGCGAAAATGTCTGCAAATTTCTCAAGTAAGTATCTAAATTTAAGTCCTTGGTCTGCAGCAAGAGGACCTGTGTTTAATGAAGTAGTTGGGTCAACGTATATTCCTCATAGGGGATAAGGGTGTCTATACTATATACAGGGGTAGGTACTAAATTTATAGGGTGTTCAGGGGGTTTAAGAGATCTGTTAATACAGTTGTCTGAGTCAACAGGTAGTTTGCCATCATGCCTAGGATTATCTAAAAATTTGTATTTGCGAACAGGGTAGCAAGGGTTTCAGTTCTATGTTGTAGGTACTGGGTGTCTTGGTGAATAAGGCGAAGTAATTGTTGATTAAGGTTTTCAAGTTTTTGGACTTGTTGTTGAAGTTGTTCAATGGTCTGGTTCTGTTGGACAACTTGTTGTTGTAATATTTCAAAAACTTAGATAGTAACAATAGTTTGGTCATTTTGAATAGGTTCTAGTAGTATAGTGTCTGGTTCTGGTTCGAATATTAGTGGTGGTGGAGGTACACATTCTGTACAGTATCCATCATGTTCATCGAGTTCTTCCTGGTACTTAACATAAAGACATTCCTTGCAAAGGTCAATAGGGGTATCTGAGAAGTTCCTTCTAAGATTAGCGAGAGCAGTTTCTTTACAGAATTCAGGATGGCTAGTGTCGAAGGAAATTTCAAGGGTCTGTTGTAATTGAATTCTTCATCCTCTTCTAATATGCTATGTTCAGCACGAAGTACTAATTGCATTTCTTCCTGACTCCAAGGTTGATTAATGCGATCAGTCATTAAAGGTTCTAAGGCTTCAGTCAAGCTTTGGTCTAATTCTTGTAAGAAAATTTTGGCGAGTCGAAAGATACAAGTCTGGTTCATTTCATACTGAGATCCAGAACTTCTGTTGAACTTGGTATAATGTCTGATTCTGGTCCACAAATTATAATTTGAATTGTAAAGAACATTCTGTATTGCTTTATAAGCATAGAGGTGTTCAAGGTCACAAAACCAAAGGGCTTGTTCTAGGCTTTCTAGATTATTCATCTTAGAGGTAGGTCTAGTTTCTTCACAGATTTTACATTGGACAAGGGTTCCACATCCTTCTCCGTGACTATAATAATATATACGTTGAGGGTCATCAAGAGGGAGTTCATAATAATAGTCAGAGACACATCCTTGGCAAACAAACTGATTGTTAAGAACTTGTAGGTCTACTGGTCTATTTGGTTTCTTGCAGTGACAGTAGTGGTGAGTACGCCTTGTACTAAAGTTATACATTCGACGGGCTTCAATATCATCTGGATTACATTCACATTGGCAAATTCGGTTCTGTTCCTTAAGGGCTCCAAAAGAACAGTCAACGGCAATATGTCCAGTTGCTCTACAGGTATGACAAATATTTTCAGGGCAGTTTCGGTACAAATGGTCATTACCATTGCAGGTACGGCAAGAGGTCCGCTTTGGTACTTGTTGTGGGCAGTGGACAGCAATATGTTCATCCTGTCGACAGCGATTACAACAGTTGGTAGGGCAGTTGGCAAAGAGATGTTCAGGTGAGCCACAATTGCCACATACACGAGAGTTAGGAGGTGAACGCTTTTTATGTCTAGTCTGGTGGATAATCCATGGGTTGGTATCATCATCAGAGGTAGAGGTAATGTCTGGTTCATGGGTGGTGATAAAAGCATAAGCTTCTTGAGGGACTAAGTATTCTTGTTCATAAGTGTCTAGTTCAGCAGGGTCGATAACAGTAGGTTGTGAGGGTAATGGTTGGTTGCTTTCATAGGAAGTAGGAACGGTATGTTTCTTGTTTTTCCACTTAAAAGAGTAGCATCCATTTTTCCAATTGTAACTGGCTTCAACTTTCTTTGACCAGTCATTTCCAAGCAATAATGAGTAAGAGGTGGCAGGGACTACTTCAACGGTAATAGGAATAATAGCACTATCTATTTCTATAGGTAAGTCTCGAATAATTCCCAAAGGACGAGAAGGGGTTCCAGTAGCAGGTATGATAAGGCTAAGAGAGGCTTGTTCTATTTTTAATCCTAGATCTTGGACTAATTGGTGTGCGATCATGCTGATAGAGGCTCCACTGTCAATAATAGCTTCTTGTGGTTTTTGATTGATTTTAACATTACATTTGACAGGTGTAGTATAAGCAGATGTCTGGATCAAATTAGCAGTTTTAGCTTCTTCGTACAAGTAAGAAGATAGTGCAGTACGAACAGAAGGGTTGTCTAGGAACGTTTCCCATTTTTGTGGACTAAGAGGTGAGTTGGTAGTGGTAGTGGTAGAAGGAGTTCCATCAAGATAGTTAACATTTCTGTAGTAGGGTGAGGGGGTTCGGTTGCTAGGTCTCCAAGAAGAAGATCGGTCTCGACTTCTAGATCGGTAGTCATCTCGATCATTACGATTATCTCTATTTCTAGAACGGCTTCGGTCTCTATTATAATAATCTTGGTCTCTATTATCTCGACTTCTAGATCTGTTTCTATAAGAGTCACGTCGATAGTTGTTATTATTGGACTGTCTGTTTCTTCCTCGTTCATTACTTTGATTCTTCTTTTTAAGACGACAATGTGCAATAAAGTGTCCGGTTCGACCACAATAATGGCAGGTAGGAGGTTGTTTAATCGGATTGGCTTGTTTAGAGGAATCAGCATAGTTTACCGAGAGGTTAGCAGGTGGTTGCTTCTGCGCGAGGTTAATACTAAGTTGAGCGATTTGTTCAGTTAGTTGTTTAATGGCTTGGTCTGTATCGGTATTAGGAGAAGCCATAAGTTTTCCAGTTTCCCATTTACGAGCAGTTTTCATAGCAGCATCAAGATCAGCAGGTTCAGAGGCTTGTACATTTATAGCAAACTCAGGACGAAGGCCTTGGATAAAGAGTTGGATTACAAAGGCATCAGGGAAGTCATCGTCAGGGTCAACACGTCGCTTCAGTTTTCTGAACCGGTTAATATAGTCATCAACTGAGTTGGCACCTTGTTTGACATCAAAAAGTTTGTTTTGGGGTAACAAATCGGTCTAGGAACAGGTGTTTAAAACTAGTATCTTGATTATCCTTATCACTAAAAGCAGTGGGCTTAGTGGTAAGGGAGGAAAACCAGTCTAAGGCAATTCCTTTCAAGTAGACAGGGACAAGTTCTAATTTCCGGGCAGCATTTCATCAGTTAGCAATGGCAGCACGCTTGAATTCTGAATACTATTCAAGTGGGTCTTGGGTTCTATCTCCATTAAAGAAATTAACAGGAAGAAGATTCCTTTTAACTCCTCTATGTACAAACGCAGCAGCTAAGGTATTAATAGCAGTAGCAGCATCAGCGATCTCTCGTTCAGCCATAATAGGAGGTGGGTTGTCTACAGGTGAGGTTAGGGAAGGTTCTTGGTCTTCTTCACTAGTTTCTTCAGTAGTATCTGGTAAAAGTCTATCTAAATTAAAAGTAGAGGTAGTTACAAAGAAATTTACAAGGTCTATATCTTGTTGATTAGGTGCTAAAACTGTGGGACTTGCAGGTAGGCTAGTATGTTGGAGCGAAGAGGTATGAGAGCTAATATCACTATTATGTTCACTAAAAGGGAGTAGGTTAAAACCAAGAGGAGTAGAGGGGCGATCCTTAGGGACAGTAAGAAGAGGTACAGTGTTAAAAGTAGGGCTAGATCCTTTAATAATAGAATATCCTAAGTTCGGATATCGAGGGTTATAGTTTTCAGTATCGGTGTCTAAGTATGGGTCAAATGTAGTATAGTCCGCAAAATCAAGAGGAGGTAAAGTTGTTCGATGGGTAAAGTGTTGAAGAATAGCAAAAGCAATTTCTCTTGGGTTGTCAAGTTCTATTTGATATCAGCAGCTAAAAATAATATCTCGAATACAAGCACAGATAGTAGCAGGGTCTCTAGTAGAAAAAAGAAAATAAAGTTTCCAGTAGTTTGAGAGGTATAGGAATCAGCAGAGTAGGTACCAGAATACCAATGCCAAAATCTTCCAAAAGGTGTACGAGCAAAAACACGACCACTAGTGTAGGGAGAGGATAACACTCTTGACAAGAAAGATCAGGAGCACGTAGTTGGAGAAAGTGAAATGGAAGAGCAGAGTTTTGATGATATTCTACTAGGTGTTTCTAATATATCGATTATATAATTCATTAATATCAGTAGTCATATGCCTTATGACTCCTGACTAAATCTCAAAATAATTAATTGTTAGTAATATCTTGTTAGTAAGTTTAGTTAAATAGATAGAATCCTTGGGCAAAGAGTCTTCCAGGATGAACAGCAGCAGCAAATGTTATGAGAAATAAATAGAAATTAAAATAAATAGAGTCCTTGGGCAAAGAGTCTTCCAGAACGAACGGCAGCAGCAATAGGTTTTATAGAGTCTCTGGGCAAAGTGACTTACAGGACGAACAGCAGCAGCTAGAGTGGTAGAGATTTTCAAATATCTTCAATAATATCCAAATATTTTAAATATTTCCGCCAGAAAACACCAAATGTTACAGTAGGAAGGCCTTCTTTTCTCTTTACTATAACAACGACACGGCTATAGGGATCCTTTATCGGTTTATGGCAGTGTCCAAGAGGTAGGTATAATTCCTTAGTCTGTAAGAAATTATACTCTTCTCTAAGGGCAGTTCAAAAGAGTATTAAATGAGGAATTATCGATTTTACTATTACTTGATAATAAACTTGGTGTTATTCAGATAAATAGTTTCTTTATTAATAATCTAAGATAGGACTATCCTTAGGTTTCTGTTCCTAAGAAATCCCAGTACAAGATGTATAATAAATAGAAGGAGAAGTGGGGTGTCTTGGTCTAGTTTACTAAGTGAAATTCTGTGTCTTTAATACATTTTAGAATAAGCGTTATAAGCGTTGATTTACAATGATAAACACTATAATCTACAAGAGCAACATAAGCGTTATAAATGGTATAAGCATTATAAGCGGTATAAGCGCTATAAGCGTCATAAGCGTTATAAGCGGTATAAGTGCTATAAGCGTTATAAGCGTTATAAGCGTGATAATCGTTATAAGCATTATAATCATTATAAGCGTTATAATCGGTATAAGCATTATAAGCAGTATTAACTATTCTAACTTCTCAAGATAATAATATAATACAATATAATAATAAAATATAATAATAAAAATGAAATAATAAAATAATAAGTTAATATAATAAACTATCGTTCTATAACAATGTTTTTGATCTCCCTTTTTCTTGACAGACATATTTTCGAAAAGACATTTTACTGACATAACATATTTTAGAAAGAATATTTTTCTGATATGACAAGTTTCTGACATCTTTTTCTGACAAGATTTTTTCCCAATTAGGAATATAATTATTGGGTAGAGTGATATATTCGTGTTTATCACATCACATGATTAAGCATTTGGCCTAAATTAGGGTTAGGGTTAGGGTTTGATAGGGTTAGATGATAGTATAATTCAGGCCGAGTTGATAGTGCTAGTAAACAATTGATGTAGTTGTATAATTTCACGTAATGTGATAATCACTGGGTTTATCGTTCTTGTCAAAAAAAGTGCATTTAATAAAACTTAGTGTTGGAGAAAAGTCAAATTAGAAATATGTCATGTCAGATAAATATCTTGTCGAAAATATGAAATATCAAGGAAAGGGATGCCGAAAACATAGTATGTCGAGAAAAGATTCTGTCAACAAAAAGTGCTATAGGTAAAACATTCTTTTGGGATATAGTGTTAGAAAAATGAGCTGACAGGGAACTAACTTTCGAGAAATCATACCGTAATCGTATTAATATGCTAATGTGCATATGTTTGTATGCAAACAAATAAAAACATTTGATTTCTAATTTTGATTATTAATTAAATTTACATCATATATATGCATGTGTATGAAAAGGGCAAATTTTGTCAAAATTTTTATAATTAAACACAGTAAAAAGTAATTTTTATAAATTTCTAATGCGTAATCAATGCAATTGTATGAAAATAAGAAACATAAATACAAACAACAACCAATTATTCTCTTATAAAATCAACTTTCACTTATTATCGAATCCGTAACCTTTGATATTTGATTAAATGGGATATGAATAACATTAAAAACATACATTAGTAAATCAATTACTGCGAATTACTAGTAAAATAAGGTTCGTAACATTAACTATAATGTGAACTAACTCAACTCTAACTACGTATTATGATAAAAATCAAAATAGTTTCAATATAAATTTAACTTTAGATATATTATGTGCAGAGTAGGTTTGTATTAGTGTGTTTTGTGTTGAAGTTAATTTTTCAGTTAAAATCACCCAGCCAAAATTTTCCTGAAAAAGAAACAATTATTCAAAGTGCTGAATGACTCTCAGCAATCACTTAATTTATATAAACTAATAAATCAGCCCATCTTTGTTTATTTTTTTATGTTTAATTTATATGTTCGTTTTTATTTTACCCTCCTGCTGAGAGTCCTGAAAAGTGATGTTGACCAAAAAATCAACTTTAAAGGCTAACTCATGAAAATGCAAAATAACTCCTAAATTGTAATTTCAAATTTTAATTGGATTAAGCTTAATCCTAACTATTAGATCATTTAAGTTAATTTTTTATTATCACCACTCTTCCTGTTTTTCCTTTATGTTATTCAGTAAAATGAACATATAAAAAAGTAAAAATTAAAAACAATAAAAATGCTACAGTCAGACCTCTATAAATGCAACCTCCATAAATGCAATACCTCCCTAAATGCACATTTTTTTTGTTTCCGTAAGATGTTATTAGTGCTAAATGCATGTTCTATATTCTGTAAGTGCACATTCTCTTGAATAACATTTTATATTATACTAACTTCCCTAAATGCACGTAGCCAATCAAATTTTAGTATTTAAGATTGGTTATACAGTTTTGGTAAAAGTTACACAAACTTGATGATCTAATTTTTAAAGCTGCAATTTAATTGGCTCTCTTTAAATGCAAACCTCCCTAAATGCACGAGTTGCATTTATGGAGGGTTGACTGTATATAACTACATAAAAATTCAATCAGGTGTAATTTCAAATTGAGTTAGTAAATTTGTAACTGTAGTTACTGTAATCGCATTTTATAAAATTGTTAATAACTCAAAATTTTACTAGGGTAACCCCTGTTGTGTTACTAACAAAAAATGCTCCTCTCGTGATTTTGTAGTAATTTTGACTTTAACCCTAACCCTAACCCTAACCAATTACAATCCTAACCCTAACCCTAACTCTAACTTTAATATTATACTAATCCTAACCCTAACTATATTACACTTGGGCTTAGTTATGGACTCTAGCTACTGTAACCTACAGTTACAAATAGATTAATTCTTTCAACTTTCAGTTTAAATTAAGATTATTCAGGCTGTAATTCAAAATGAGCCCTAAATATTATTTTGTGGTTATACAGCAAATATAAAATAAAATAAAAATTTAAAATAAAATAAAATAATTTAAAATAAATAAGATTATTTTTAAAAAAATATATAAATTTTTACAACTTATTACAAAAATAAATTTGGCCTATTGATAACATGTATAGCAAATACGATTACAAAAAGAAATTGAAACTGCAACAACTTCCAAAGTAAATATAAATCTAAATACTACTTATATAGTTGGTTATTGCAAAACTGCTTATCAAATTAATGAAGCAATATGTGCAATGATCCTAGTTCAGAAAAACAAATTTTTAATTTCAAATTGTATTGATACTTACAATGGCAGTATATGTAATAATGATACAATATATTATCTATTCAAAAACAAAGTAAGAATCCAACCTGGTGCAAGAGTTATATTTTTAAATAATTCCCAATATAAAAACTGAATTGCAAATGGTACTATAGGTATTATAACTGATATTAATCTAAGATCAGAACTTCTCTATATTAATTTTTGTATTGAAGCTGCTATTATTAATATTTCTTTTTCCAAATATACTGATAATTTCTTTATCAATGAAATACCTTTCAGTTATATACAATAACCTATTCTAAATGCATTTTTGCTTTTACAGTTCACAAAACTCAAGGATTAACTCTCCCAGATGTATAATAAATTTGGATAACCAAATATTTGTAACTAGGCAATTTTATATAGCATTAAGTTATAGTACAAATGGAACCACATCAAAATACAATCCCTAAACCATGCTGCATTTATGACAGATTCTTCTATAGTAAAAGAATATGAATAACTAGAAAATATTGCAAATAACCCATTACCATTAGATAGAACTTAATAATTAAATATTACTTTAATTTACAAACTTACTAAGGGGCATGCTATTTATTACGTAATTTTTATCATAGATACATGAGGACCCTGAAATATATATAGATAGGTCAGATTAATTATAGAGTTACTAAAAAAGAAAAGATCTGCAGGAAAAACTTCAAAAATAAGCAAAAAAATTACTATAAATAGAAAAGATTTGTATAAAAAACCTCAAAAATAAGCAAACTCATACCTGACCTATCTATGTATATTTCGGGTCCTGATACATGGTCAGAGATAGTGATCACGTCTATATGTTATATTAATCAATTAGAATTAGATAAAATAATTACACCATACATGGGTAGAGGTGGCTACTAAGTAAAAAATATTATATAATAAATGGCACGCTCCTAATTATAAATGCATATAAAATAACAAAAGTAAAAAATAAAAAAACAATATAAATTTACTCTAAATCAATTAACTCAAGTTAAACAAGGCTTACAAACCTACTACATATATTTCAATGTAATTTTTAATACATTTTTTTTATTTATACATATTAAAATAAATAAACACAAAAAATATAAACTAAAAATTAAAATTAATAACTAATAAATTAAATCAATCAAAATTAATTATATTAATATTTAATAAACATTATATATTTATAACCCCAAATCTCACTCTTAAATACATAATTTCTAAACTAAAAAAAAACTTAACTGATCATCTAAATTTAAATCCATAAAACTCAAAATATCTAAACCAATAAAAACTAACTTGTAATTATATTAATATTTGAATATTTTAAATTACATATAATATCAAATATTAGAAACAATAACAATAACAACAAACAATAAAAATCTAACAATAAAACCAAAACATTTAACAACAATACAACAACAAGTACCAAGCCCCAAATCCCTGAACAGTATAACCTTTATTATCTATATCATAAAATGCACACGCAAATTACACTTCACATAACATATAAATATCTAATTTAAAACTTCTAAAATTAAAAAATACTATATTATATACCAAAACATGGCGGCGAAGCTGCCTATATGTGCAATACTAGTTTATAAAAATTATGTGGTATTGCAACATAGTGAAATTGGATTGTTGTTACCTTTCAAGCAAGTAGTAACTAAGATTTCAGAGCAGGGACATGGAAAAATACTGGTTTGATTTGTAAAAAATTTATCTCGATATAGTAAAAAAATAGCAATATAAAATTTTAATTCAATTTTGTCTATACAATCAATTCTCCACAAGTCTCCTTTTTTTATAATAAAATAGATTGCATTTAATATAATTATTATCATGCATTATAATTAGATATCTTTGTAAGTGCACATTTTTCAGATAAAAAGCCTACTTTCTATAACTCTGCGACCTCCTGACTAACTACACATATTTTATATTTTTTGATATCTTTCTAAACTTTTCTGAAACTTTCTAATGTTTTTAATTATATTACTAGCCCAAATTAAACATATACTGCTCTTAATTTTGCCCAAAAATCCATTACTTCAAAAATTCTATTTTATACTATATTGTACTAAAAATCAATTTTTATTCATATCTATATATATATAAATTTTCTGTGTTTTTAGTACAGGTTCAAATCCTACTAGTAACAATTTCAAAAAACTATATTATGATAATGGATCTTTGTCAACAGTTGAATTTTTGGATATGTAACTTCAGTCTTACCATCTAGAAATAGAAGATTCTAGAAGCATCTATATTATATAAAAAAATACAAACTAGTTTAGCTAGTACAAACTCATGGTAAGTTTTCTAGAATCATATAAGAAAAACTAAAAAACTAGAATATTAAAATCTGCTTAGCAAGTTCTAAGCAAAAAGTATAAAAGCTTTTGATGGTATTATTAATATATCAATATTTGTCATATTGTTTTCTTACACGTTAATCACATTTTATAGATACGACCAATCAAAAATGTTAAAGTGCACAAACTCAAAAATTAAATAATATATATAATATAATAGAATAATAGAAAATTAACTAATATAATAGAAAGTTAAATAATATAATAGATAATATAGATACTATATAACATAAGGGTATTAATGCTAAGTATATTTGATATAATCAATATTGCAAATTCTCATGACATGTAATCACGACCATCTATGCTTCCAATTTTCACATGTACAAAATGATTAGTCAAAATGTACAGGACACTTGTGATGAGATGATAATTTTATTATAAAGAGATTTATTCATAATTGAAAGTGCTTATTAAATGGTATTGATGATACTAAAATTAGATAATGCTGAAATTGGGGTCTCAATTTGAAACTATAAGCTCTGCTAAAATCCATAGCGAAATTTGAATCTGTGCCTGGTTTGTCAATCATCACGCATGATTTATGTATAACATCTATGCTTAATCCAGTTTGTCAATCATTATGCATAACTACTGTATAACATCACATATTCAACACTTAAATCTAGATATCTAATTCTTCATGCATTTCATAGATGTACAACCCAAATAGTTCAATACGGTCAAACTCTTTTTATACCGAACAGAACTAAAAATTTTCGAATTTTATAATAGTTCAGTATAAAAAGAGTTATAGTTTTATAAAAAAACATAGTAATTTTATATAGCGAATAGCCAAAACCAACAGTTCATTATAAAAAGAGTTGACTGTATTTGGAAACAAATTTTGTAAAGGCCAAAATATTATACCTTTATAAAAATGAAGTTATAATGCTATTTTTATTTTACGTATCAAATAAATTTTTTTTTTATTATTCAAAATAAAAAAAAACTATTTCGAATTTTTTTAAAAAAAAATTTTTCATACTAAAATAAAGAAATAACTATATAGCTTCGTTATAAGAAAATAATATTGTCTCCAAAAAATTTTATTTGAAATCATTGAACTGTTCGGACTATATGTCTATTTGAAATTCATAAAAAGTATCATAGTATAAGATCTATATAAAAAATCCTTAGTAAGCTTTTCATATTATACTACATCATGGTTTTAAATTATACTTAATTAAAGATAAACAGTGATAGCATCCTAGCGTATTTTCTTATTTTCTTATAGTGATAGTATCTTAATGTTAATATTAACATGTTGCAAACTAAGTGGCTAACTTATCTATTTTACTTTATACCATTAGGTCGATTTTCTTTCAAAGCTTGATATAAATTATGTGGTCGCTTTTTTACATATCTTTTTTGTGTTGGCATAATTGAGCGATTGGTTCTTGCATCTCAGTATTAACTTTTGAGTTATTTATTGGTCTTCCTTTGGTGCACTTTATTTAGTTCACAGTTTGCAGCAGCAACTTGAACCCATATTTTCTTTCCTCCTCATTTATTTATGCTACCATTAACCTGACCTCCTCTTAACCACAAGTTTGGAGAAATGAAGCTACTGCCAGAAGAAATCTAATTCATAGATCATTTGCAGTGCACCTTATATTAAAAATATTAAGCTTACTAAAAATCTAAAACAATATGAAGCATCTTATTTTAGTATATTTGAGCTATGATTACTAATAAATAAAACAAGGATATAATAGTTGTCAAAATTTGCCAGAATTCAACAATTGAATATAATTATACATACAAAATTTGATGAGAAGATTTTAAATATATAGTTTAAAGTATTTTAAAATAGTGTACATTAAAAAGTTTTATAACCCATTTTACAGCTATTGCAAAATAATTAAAAATAATCAAACTTTTAAAAAAGACGCTTAATATTACTCTAAAATGTGCAAATAATACCTGGCTTTAACTACAAAATAATTAGATCATTGAAAGTAACTTAAAGTGCTTTTATATCATGTGTCGATAAGTGCGAAATAAATTTAGTTTAAAACATGACCAAGCGTTCTTCTTTATTATATTCTTTCTCTTTGTAATTGATTCATCACTTTAGTAGTTTACCTACTGTATAAGTGCAAAATAACACCCATCTGTGTGTTAATTAATTAACCTGTGTGTATTTTGGATACACTCATACGTTATCTCAAATTAAGGATTGATTTTTTTGAATTCAATACAGTCAATCTTCCATAAATACATATAATTTTAATTTCAAAATAACGCCTACAAGCATTATTTCATGCTCATATAGTATTAAAATAAGGTTGTGTAATTATTAATATTATTATGTTCTGAATCAAAAATATTACCATATAATAAATTCAGTTCATGTCCAAAACTAATTCCACAAAGTATCAATATAAATGAATATTTGAAACCTTGCACTAATATCTGCATTGTAATTGCTGCCACGTATATAACCAATATTCTCAATTAGTAATTGAAGGTGATTATTATTAATAGTTAGTAACTATGTTAATAGTTATTAAAATTTAAATGACTGCAATTATGGACCTCATTGAATAATACTTTATTATTAAGTACTAAAATCTTGTATTAATTTTGTAGTTATTTGAACTGTTCCAAACTTCTTTCATAGATTTAAAACTATGAAGACTGGATTTAACATTGAGATAAATGAGACTTTGTGCCGTTAATTATATTTTTCTTGCAGATTCGAGTTATGTGAAACTCTACTTATGCTATTAGTAGATATTAAAATAAGTATCTAAAACATTGCATCATTTTGTATCATTGATTTTAAATGTAATAATTTTAATCTATTCTTACATATTTAAGCCCAATATACTCTTACTATATATAAGGAAGAATTTTCTAGAAAAATATGAACCATTTAAAGTCCGAAAAACCATAAAATCAAAATTTTTTATATTACACCTGATCTAGCCAATAAGTATTAGTTTTCTATTGTTTTGATTATTTTTTTATGTTGCACCTGATCTAGCCAATAAACTTTAAGAATTTGCTAACACACAAAATCAGATGTACTATTGCTCTGCCTGTAGACAATTAATTATTTGGAGCTTTTTTCCAATTGTGTAATATCAACCAAACAATATAAACATACCTAATACAACCAGTGAATACTATGGAATTAATTTTAAACAATATTTCTTATTCTGACAAAAATTACGAAGGCTTTAAATATCTTTGATCCTATTATAAAAAATACACTGCCTTCTAACTACAAATATTTCATAGATGATTTTGAACAATTTCTATCATACAACTTTTTGGGTGCTTATAAAATGCCCTTCAAGACCAACTATTATATAAACATTCACACAATTGAAGAATCCAAAGAATGGTTTCAAAAATTTATGGATTTGCATAAAGTAACAATGAGAGAAACCCGTGGATGTACTATCAAAGGTGTGCGCTATATTTTATCAAAATGATTTCATTGTATCCATAGCCACGCTGTAAAACAGAAGCAAGGAAAAAAAACAATAATGAATCTTATGTAGAAAACACACAGATACAAGACATCAATTGCTCTATAGAAAATACACAAATACGAGATACCAATTTCCCTGCAACATTAAGTATTCAAGTACTTAAAAGATCTGATCATTACCCATGTTCTATTTCTTTATATTTTCATCATAATCATCCTCTCAACTCTATTCATATTATGGGTTTTCGTTCATTATCCAATGAAACAAAAAGTAAAATTTTTAGACTCTTTGAAAGTAGTCATAATCCTGGTAGTGCATATCATACATACTAGGAACAATTGCAATTGGACTATAACAATGACAAAAGAGATCTTAGCTGATAGGGCAATGGCACCATGTAAAAATGATGTTTTTTATCTCTATAAAAAACATGGTGATAAACATGTAGGTGCTCAGAACAGAAAAGAAATGTTTGATCAGTTAGCAAAAGGAATTGCAGACTTTAATAATGATAATAAAGGAAAGGTATAGATGCAGACATATATTGTCCAGAAAACAATAATGCTGAGCAACCATTTATTCTTGTTATTTTAACGAACTTTATGATACGTTGCCATAAATTATGAGAGTCAGGTGAGCTAGTTTATATGGATACAATAGCTGGACTGGATAGTCTTAATACTCCTTTAACTATTCTTTTGACAAGTACACCTGCTGGTGGTCTGCCTCTCAGAGTAATTCTTACTTCAGATGAATCAGCAAATACTTTCACTAAAGCACTAGAGGTGTTAAAGCATTTGATTCCATCAATGGCGTTTGGTGAACGTGGTAGTACTGTTGGACCACGAGTAATAATAACAGATGACTGTACTGCGAAAAGAACAGCACTGAACAATACCTGGAAACATGCAACCTTGCTTTTATGTGTCTTTCACTTCTTGCAAGCGATGTGGAGGTGGCTCTGGGACAGCAAACATGGTATTCACAATAACGATCGTGCAACTCTAATTGAACATATAAAAAAGATGGTCTTTGCAAAAACGGAGGCAATTCTTAATACATCATACAATGATTTAGTTACTAGTCAAGTTTATTTAAAATATACAAAATTTCAAACTCATTTTAAAGCTTCCTGGGATCATCAGTGCGAATGGTCTATCGCATTTCACCAGCACTTACCAATTCGTAATAATAATACCAACAATTTTGCAGAGGCTGGCATTCGAATTCTGAAAGATATTATTTTTAAACGAGTGCAAGCATACAATGTAGTACAACTTTATCAATTCATCATCAATACAATGGACCTATACTATATTCATAGATTACTAGCAGTAGCTCACAATAATTTGAATAGCTTCATTGTACTTCGTTTTAGGCTTTCTGAATAGTCAATTGGACCAAAAGATGACATAGAAATTGTGAACCAAAATTCAATGGTTTTTAGACATAGAAGTAGCAGAAATAAAAAAGTGTGGTACCTTTTTGATATGCGACTTGGAACTTGTGAGTATAGTTTAATGAGAGCACCATGCAGACATCAAGCTTCCATAGCTAAACATTTCTATATATGCGGATTAAACCAAGTACTACTATGTCTGCTAGTAAACGGTATTACTATGCCTATCTGGCATTAGGTAAAAAGCGCAAGTCCCTTGATTTTTATGCGGGCCTTCACCAAAAAAAACTTGAAGAAGAAAATGATATATACTTAATGCCAGATGAGGAGCTAAATATTAATAGTCTGACAGTTAATGATATTAATATAAATAATGATAGCAGAATTGATATTAATAATAGTAATAGGGATAGCTATATTTGTGATGTCGACAATAACGAGAGTATTAATAACAATAGCTATATTAATAATACTGATAATGAGAATACTAATAACGATAGCTATATTGATGATGTTGATAATAACTGGAGTACTAATGACGACAGTAATAATGATACTGGTGGTGGTAATATTAATGATGATGAAAAGGAAGATGCTATAGATAAACTCTGTTGGTTCTATAATGATCTAGAAAACCTTTTGGAACAAAATGACTATGCATTAAATAGCAGTGTTCAAAAGTTTGTTGAAGTATACAACATCAAAACATGCAAAATACTTACGTTCTTCCGGCAGTAGCTTCATTTCTCCAAACTTGTGGTTGGGAGGAGGTTGGGTTAATGGTAGCATTTATAAATGAGGAGGAAAGAAAATACAGGTTCAAGTTGCTGCTGCTTCTCAATGTAAAGTTGGTTTAAACCGTGGACTAAATAAAGTGCGCCAAGGAAGACCAATAAATAACTTAAAAGTTAATACTGAGATGCAAGAACCCAATCGCTCAATTATGCTAGCACGAAAAAAATGTGTAAAAAAGCAACCACATAACTTATATCAAGCTTTGAAAGAAAATTGACCTAATGGTGTAAAGTAAAATAAATAAGTTAGCAACTTAGTTTGCAACATTTTAATATTAACATTAAGATACTATCACTGTAAGAAAATAAGAAAATACGCTAGTATGCTATCACTGTTTATCTTTAATTAAGTATAATTCAAAATGTAGTATAATATGAAAAGCTTACTAAGGATTTTTTATGTAGATCTTATGCTATGATACTTTTTATGAATTTCAAATAGACATATAGTCCGAACAGTTCAATGATTTCAAATAAAATTTTGTGGTGACAATATTATGTTCTTACAATGAAGCTATATAGTTATTTCTTTATTTTAGTATGAAAAAATTTTTTTAAAAAAAATTCGAAATAGTTTTTTTTTTATTTTGAATAATACAAAAGAATTTATTTGATACGTAAAATAAAAATAGCATTATAACTTCATTTTTATAAAGGCATAATATTTTGGCCTTTACAAAATTTGTTTCCAAATACAGTCACCTCTTTTTATAACGAACTGTTGGTTCTGGCTGTTCGCTATATAAAATTACTATGGTTTCTTATAAAACTATAACTCTTTTATACTGAACTATTATAAAATTCAAAAATTTTTAGTTCTGTTCGGTATAAAAAGAGTTTTGACCATATTGAACTATTTGGGTTGTACATCTATGAACTGCAAGAAGAATTAGATATCTAGATTTAAAGTTGAAATACATGATGTTACATTAGTTATGCGTGATGATTGACAAACCGGATTAAGCATAGATGTTACATATAAATCATGTGTAATGATCGACAAACTGGGCACAGATTAAATTTCGCTTGTGAAATCAGATGACTTTATGATCAGGCATATTACAGGTTTCATGTATCCTTTTATAGTTATTCTTTGACTATTGTCATTATATGTTGAAACTTGTATTTACAGAAAATTTGGATTAGCATATGATTTTTAGAAATTCACATTGTTATGTTTAATGTTATATCGGTACAGGGTAAGGGACAATGAGAGGAATATTTAAGGTTGATTGTTTTGAGAAAGAAGAGGTATATTTTTCTTCGCTAATGCTCATCTTGTAGAGGTTGGCTCTATCATTTCCACCATATACTTTTCAATTTGTTTTAAAAAAAAATTTTTTTTATAAAGAAACTTTAATAGGTTAAAAAACTGTATAGAGCAAGTAGTATTTTCGTACATAATATTGAGTATGTCTACGAATCGCACAATGCATGCTAGAAGTTGGACGAAACTGACCTTGACAAAGAAGGCTGGCTCTATCATTTTCACCTAAACCTTTTTGCTAAAAGCATTATTTTAAGTCTAATAACTGTGGTTAAGACATAATATTAAATGGTTAAATGGTGATTATAAGTAAGCTTTGAGACTACAGTAGTAGTACACAAACTGTTCGTTTTTGGTTTCATAGCTACTATAGCTCAAAGACTTCTTTTGGCTTCATAACTGCAATAGCAGTTCAAGGGTTCTTTGCTTTTAGTTTGTGCTATAGTGTGATAGTTCAAGAGTCCTTTGTTTGGGTTTCAAAGTTCCAATAACAGTTCAAGAATCTTTTGTTTGCGGCTCTGTGGCTAAAGTAGCATGCAAAAAAAAAAAAAAAAAAAAGACACAAAGAAGACATCCGATTATTATCAAATATCTGCAGATATAGGGCATTCTGATTGAATATATAATGTTGGATATTGTTATGAAAATGAAGGAGTTGAAAAAATATAAAAGGCTTTTGAATATTGCCAAAAATCTATGGATATGGAACATATAGATGGAATATTAAATGATGGGAGTTGTTATAAAAAAATCTGCTAAAATAGGGATGCTGATGGGATGAAGGAAGTTGGATATTGTTAAGAAAACCATATGGGGGCCCCACAGCAAAAGGTGGTGATACTCAAAAAAAATTTTTTTTGTAAAAACTTTATTTTTGCAAAAATTAGACTATTTAGAACACAATATTAAAAAACTACAGAAAAAATTTTTTTTGTGTATCACCACCTTTTGCTGTGGGGCCCCCCATATGTTCTTCTTAATCCAAATAAAGTCATCTGATTGAGCTATAGTAATAATTATTCAATATTTTTCGTTCTAAGTTTATAACTTTGTTTTCATACCTTCTCATATGTCATTATTAGCGCAGGGTTATTGTACCAAGATTAGGAGTGAACCACCAAACATGTTGTTGATTTAAGGGTTATAAGAATATATCTTATGGCATTAAATGCTGCCCTATAACAAATTGCTGCACGGAATAATACTGCAATACACGGAAAAGTTTGAATATGGAGCCACACGAACCTGCATGTAAATTTATATGAGACAATGTATGGGAAAGCATGTTTGTAGCACGTAATAAGGCGCAGATTCCGTGCAACAGTGCACATACTAATGTGCAATTTTAAGTGTTTTCTCGTGCATTGTCTCGAGCATATTTACGTGCAGGTAACATATAATAGCATATATCCATACATATACACATAATAACATATATCATATATGCATTATTTTATTAGCTAAATTTTATAATTTTATTAACTAAATTTTATAAGATTTGTTAACTAAATTTTGTATTTTATTAACTAACAGCTAACTTTAATTATTTTATTAATTAAATTTTATAAATACAAATACGTTAATTTAATAATTTACATGCCGAATAAGAAAATACTTCTAATTACTAAACTACCAACTTTAAAATAACCCAGCAACTAATAATATTGCAAAAAAAACAAGGTAAAGTAATAGTACCAAAATGAAAGGTTTAAAAAAAATTCAAAATGACTACTCTAGAAATAACTCCAATAGGGACAACTCCGATTGTAGCGACTCCAATGGCAGTAACTCAAGGGAGATACTAAAATGCAATAATCTACAGATAGTAATAAAAATAAAAGAAAAAAATAATAGTAAAAAAAATAAATCTGCGATACTACCAAAAATGATGAAAAAACATATACCAAAAATTATAGTGATTCCAAAAGAGTAACTTCCAGGCAATAACTCTAAAGGATAATTTAAAAACAATGACAATAACTAAAAAAATTATATAAAAAATTAATGAGTTGTAAAAAAAAATTTTTATAAATAATAAAAGAAAATAATAAAAATTATGAGTAAACAAAAAAAAAAAAGCAAATATTTATTTGCTTACAAATCAAATATAATTTGTGCGCATCAATGCACGGAACTTATTATTGTTAAGTGCAAAAAAAAAACAAAAAAAAACAACAAAATGAATGTTTTTGTGTGCATCAATGCACGGAATTTATAATCATTAAGAATCTTCATGATTATCACGTTAATGCACGGAATTATATGATTGTTAAGGATCTTAAATTATGATCGTTAAGGATCTTAAGAATTGTGACAATTGTGATATCATGCACAAAAATTATGATCATTAAGAATCTTAACGATTGTGACAATCATGATATTACTGCATTAATGAACTGATATTATGATCGTGATGATCATGACATCATATACAGAAATGATTGTTAAAATTGATCATTAAGGAATCTTAACGATTGTGGTCAGTACAATGAAATTTTGATCGTTAAGAATCTTAACGTCAGAGCATGAAAATTATAATTACGATCGTTAAGAATCTTTATGATTGTGCACGTCAGTGCACAAAAATTATAATCGTTATAATCTTAACGATTGTGCACGTCAGTGCACAAAAATTATGATCGTTAAGAATTTTAACGATTGTGCACGTTAATGCACGGATCATTAAGATTAATACATGTCAATATATGGATATAATACTATGCACGATAGTGCACAGATTTCAATTTTTCGTGTGATAATGTGTATTAAATTTTTGGATAATCAGTTTCCGTACAGTTTCCGTGCAGTAATTATGAAACCTGTGCTTACCCACATACAATTTCGTATTTATACATGCATTTCTGTGTATCGAGTTTTCATAGGGCTAAAGAACAATCTTTATTACTCCCTTGGGTTCATTTGGCTGATTGGGATAAGGATAGAGTTAAAAATTGGCTTCATAAAGAAGGATATAATACTGATACCTTCCTTGGTTTTGGTGACTAAAAAGCATTAGAGTTAAGAAGAATGAAAAAGGCATTCAAATATTATAAAAAATCTACCGATTTGGGCGATGCTTATGAAACAAGAAGGGTTGGATATTGTTATAAATAGGTATTGGTTAAAAGGAACTAATAAAGGCATTCAAATATTATATATATAAAAAAAAAAGAAGAAGAAGAAAAAATCTGTCGATATGGATGCACTAATGGAAAAGAAAGATTTGGGTATTGTTATGAAAAAGGAATTGGAGCTAAAAGGAACAGAAGAAAGCATTTAGATACTATAAAATCTGCCAATATAGGTAACGTTCATAGAACAGAAGAAGTTTATGGATGAACGAATAGCATTGGAATATTACAGATAATCTGCTGACATGCTTAACGATAATGAAATTTCAAAGCTGTTAAGTCCTAAGAAAATTCTCTATATGGGAATATTCTATGAAAATAGAATTGGAGTTGAAGGATGAAAACTTGCAGGAAGCTGATAATAGGATTAGAGAGGAATTTGCAAACGTTTTCGAGTGAAGGAAAAACTTTGTATAAGGAGATTGAAGAAGGAGATTTATTGGAGGAGGCTTGGCTGAATCATTAGTAAAAGAATATAAAAAAGATAAAGAACCAAGATGACCCTGTGACCCTCTAACAGTCTCTGTCTTAAGACAGTTCGTTGACAAGAAGCTACAGTTTATAAATAAGGATTATTGAATACGTGATGCTACTTTGGTAGCTATTGGGTTGAGAACCATGCGTCATCCAGGTGAATTGTGTAAATTGAAACTTAAGGATATTAAATTCAGAGATAAATTATGCTAGTGCACATAAGTTCCTCTAAAACTAATCAATTTGCCAATAAGAAGTTCATTCCTATAGAATATATAGATAGTCACTACTGCCCAGTTAGGTTATTAAAGAAATATTTGTTAAGAAGGCCAAAGACTACAAAGAATGAGTCTCTTTTTCTGTCAAAGCAAGGAAAACAAATTGACAGTTGGGGCTGTTGGTGCTATTGTCAAAAGTGTAGCAAATAATGCAGGAGTGAAGGGTAGATTTACAGCTCATAATATTAGGATTGGTAGTGCAATAGCCACAATGGAAGCAGGCTTATCTTTGATACAGCTACGGGCTATAGGAAGTTGCGACAGCAAAGCAGTTAAGCTATAGAGATCTGTTGGAACAGCAAAGTTGCAGTTTTCTAGAAAGATAGGTTTTGCTAGCTAGCGATCCTCTTCTATCCTATATGTTTTCAGATTTGTAAATAAAGTCATTTAGTTTTTTTGTATAAAGTCAGCTGATCAAACAATAATAATAAAAAGTCTGTCAACAAAGTGACAGGGTGTAGTGATTCTAGTCAAAATTAAAAAAATCAGCTAAGCTGATTTTTCAACTGGTCAGTCGATTTTTTTTAAAATCGGCTAGCCGATTTTATAAGTTCTTAACTTTGCATATGTTATAAAAGAATTGATTAAAAAGTAAGCTAACAGTACTTAGACAATGGCTTAGCGATTTTACATAATTTATAAGAAAAAAGCCAACAGCACTTCAACAGTACTTCAATAGCACTTTAATAGTGACAAACTATAATTTATTTAAAATTTTTTCAACTAAGCTAACTAAGCTGATAAAATTTTATCAACTCAGCTGATCGAAAAATTTTGATCAACTAGGATCACTAGCAGAGCGATCATTATTGCGAAATCAGATGACTTTATAATCAGGCATATTATAGGTTTTTCATGTATCCTTTTATAGTTATTCTTTGACTATTGTTGTTATATATTGAAACTTGTATTTACAGGTAATTTTGGATTAGCATATAATTTTTAGAAATTCACAATGTTATATTTATTGTTAGATCAGTACAGGGGTAAGGGACAATGAGAGGAATATTTAAGGCTGATTGTCTTAAGGAAGAAGAGATATCTTTTTCTTCACTATTGCTCGCCTTGTAGAGGCTGGCTCTATCGCCCTTCCTTACTCACCCAAAATCAAACAAGAGGTACTGTTATTATGCAAGGCTCCACAGCTGTGTTAGCAGTACAAGGACCGATGTTTTTGATATGTCAGGCTCCATGACTATATTAGCAGTGCAAGGACCTAATATTTTTGTTAAGCCAGGCTTCACGGCTGCGCTAGCAGTGCAAGGACCTGATGTTTTGTTTGGTTCTGTAGCTGCAAGTGGCAGTGAAAGGACATGTTTTATACATGGCTCCATGGCTGCAAGTGGTAGTGCAAGGACCAAAGGTAGTTGGATCCATGGCTGCAAGTAGCAGTGCAAAACCAGTTGTTGTATTTGGCTCCATGGCTGCAAGTAGCAGTGCAAGGACCAGTTGTTGTATTTGTCTCCATGGCTGCAAATGGCAGTGCAAGGACCAGTTGTTGTATTTGGCTCTATGGCTGCAAGTGGCAGTGCAAGGACCAGTATAATGAAAAGCCTGTCAACGAAGTGACATGGTGATCATTATTGCAAAATCAGATGACTTTATAACTGATCATGTACAGGTTTTGTTATGTATCCTTTTATAGTTATTCTTTGATTCTTGTCATGAGATTTTGTAACTTGTTTTTACAGGTAATTTCAGATTTGCATATGATGTTGATATTTACAGGATTATTGTTAGATCAATAATGAGGGTAGCGATAATAACTGTGGCCAAGTATGAACCAGTGATATGGGAGGTGTATTTAAGACAAGAATCTTTGTCTTTTTACTATCGCTTACCTGGCTCTATCACCCTCCCTTACCCACCTGAATTCAAGCAAGCAGTATTGTTTCTTTTGTTATATCAGGCTCCACAGCTATATTAGCAATGCAAGAACCTGTAGTATGTATACCTGGCTCCATGTCTGCAAGTGGCAGCGCAAGGACCAGAGTAGTTGGCTCCACAACTGAAAGTAGCAGTGCAAGGAACTGTTGTGTACCTGGCTCCACGGTTGCAAATAGCAGTACAAGGACCAGAGGTAGTTGGATCCGCGGCTGCAAGTGGCAGTGCAAGAATCTGTTGTTGTATTTGACTTCACAGCTGCAAGTGGCAGTGCAAGGACCAGTTGTTGTATTGGCTCCACAGCTGCAAGTGACCATAAGAATAAACCTCACTCATACTGGCAGGAACACATTACCGATTCTCTTTTCAGCTATGAGAAGATTCAACAGTTTTTCCTTTATATGAAGCATCATAGGTGTCTATTTCGTTTGCTGTTGTGATGAATGCATGTCGCTATAGTGGAAAATGTGATTATGTATATTAGAGCCAATAAGGGTAGCGAACCCTTATCTCATATGTTTTTCAGATTTGTAAATAAAATCATTCAGTTTTTTGTATAAAGTCAGCTAATTGAGCAATAATAATATATAAGTATATCAATCAAAATAAGCATGACAGAACTTCTTTTTAATTGGCTATTATATCAGATGTTTTCATCAAATATGATTGGCTAATTGAATATCAGTATATTGTAAACTTGATACTTTCAATATATTAAAATACTAGTTCGATGAGTGGCACTTCGCGCCCTCATCTTATTTGTTTTTATTTTTAACATGTATAAAATTCTGCAACAGAACTTATTTCTCAATGCGGTGCATAAGTGGTTGTTCTCGCGATTTTTACTTTTATTAAGTGAAAAAAAAATTAAAAAAAACTGCGAACATTTGATTTAAGTTTTCAAGACCATATAATGCAAAACAAAAAAACAACTTTTGCAAGACCTAATTAGATGCGAACACTATTCTATTAATTTACAGTATATTTAAACCCCCCCCCCCCGACGGACAGATCAAAGTTTTCAAATTCATGTAATGCAAAATAAAAAATTAACTTACTTTTTGTGGCTTAGTATTAGTTGTGAACATTGTTTTGTAAATTAAAAAAAAAAAAAAAAAAAAAAAAAAAAAAAAAA
>QKWP01000432.1:263318-303118 GCA_003550325.1 Gigaspora rosea
ATAAAAAACCTTCGCTGTTCAATCTATGTTACGTAAACTTATCAAAGGACTTATTTAATAGCTCTTATCGTTATATTAAAAATTATGATATGTAATATGATGTTCTAGAATTATTGATCACTAAAAACATTAAATACATTAATATCATTCAACGTTATAATCTTTTAATATTGGTACTGTATTTTACTCTTTTTTAACATGAATGCAATTTTTCAAACATTAATACAAATATTATCTATTTAGATTCTATTGTTACAGTAAATATAACATGCACCCGTTTTTTATGTTATACAGTACATATTTTCATACATTCGTATCCACAAACTATAGCTAACAAAACCAATGCCTCTGATTGTATGCATCTCTTATAACTATTCGAACAACCTAAACGGTTATAAATAAGAGTTTTATAAGTATAGATAAATAAAAAATGCAAATATCGTATTAACTGTTTAGCAGTCATATAACTATATATTCATATACTCACCCTAGTACATTTGTATATACATTTATACATTCGTACTCGTGCCTTATGAAAGTCATACAGATCGTTAGATGCGTTAGATGTGTTTTGACAAAAGGTCTACGTTATGGCCACAGAACATCCAAGTAAAGTTTCGTAGAAATTAGTCGATTTTTTAATGAGTTGTCATATGATATACCCCTATTCCTTATGTTTTTGACTAGCATATTAGCCCGTGCCTCCGGCACGGGTTAAGGGTAGTCAATTTAAATTAATGCATGGTAATTTATTGAACAATTAAATGATTATGATTAATTATACATTGTCCTGAAACACAATTGTTACAGTGAAATGAATTAAACTTCATACTCACGCTGGTAATTTATTGAATAATCAAATTTGTAGATCTCTGCATAGACATACAATCACTGCAATCACCGATAAGCTCGTCAACAAAGTGACGGAGCAGTCATTATTGCGAGATTAGCTAATTTTATTGCGGATCATGTAGATTTTTTTTTTTTTTTTATAGTTTGTGTTTTGATTGAGGCTTCTTGTTTAAGGGTGGGTTTGTTTGTTGTTTTTGTTGTAGTATCGTATGATTTTAGCAAATTTAGGTTTCGACGAATATTGGTAAAGAGGATATATTGAAGTAGGGCTAAGTGTATGAATGGTGGCTATGGGCATGCGGATGTTAAGGAATGAAGTTATAAGGGTTTGTTGTTTCGGAATTGAAGAAGTTACCTTTGGTTTTGCTATCGCTCGCCTTGGCTCTATCTCCCGCCCCCTATTTTAAGTGGCTTGCAAGTATTATTAGTATCAGTCACAGCTACAGTAGATATTGTAGTATGTTTTTTTGGATTTTATTGCTGCATGGCAGTGCAAGGACCATCAGTAGCAATTTTTGGGCTCCACGGCTGCAGGGGCAGTGCAGCGACCCTTATTAATGGACAGTTAGGATCCGCGGCTGCAGTAGCAGCAAGGACCTTATTAGTGAATAGAAGGCTCCGCGGTTGCAGTGACAGTGCAAGGACCTTAAAAATGAGCAGTTAGGCTCCGCGGCTGCAGTGGCAGTGCAAGGACCTTATTAATGGTAAGTTAGAATCACGGCTGCAGTGGCAGTGTAAGGACCTTATTAATGAATTTAGGCTCCGCGGCTGCAGTGGCAGTGCAAGGACCTTATTAGTGAATAGTTAGGCTCCGCAGCTGCAGTGGCAGTGCAAGGACCTTATTAATGGACAGTTAGGGTCCACAGCTGCAGTGTCAGTGCAAGTACCTGAAAGAGATACACAAGATGACGTCCCGATTCTCTTTTTAGCTATATACGTATGTTAGTTATCTTGCTTATGTTGCGGTTTCATGTTGTAGGCAGGGTGTGGTGGGACCTTTGGGTTTAGGAAATTTGGGGACTGAAGGGTCAGTAGTTAATGTGTCTGATAGGTTGAGAGAATGATTGGTACAGGTTCAGATAAGTTTTCATAGACTATTAGGTATTGAGTTTCAAGTATGTAATCTAGAGTTTTTTTGGATAGCGAACCTATTCCCATATGTTTTTTCGTATATAGCAATAAAGTAGCTAATCGAGCAATAATAATTGAGCAATTACTTGGTTGTTGTCCGGTTGCGCGATTTTGCAATAATTTTTAGTGAGCATAGATATACCGAAAAAAATTAAGCTTTATACTCATGCTAGTAATTTATTGGACGATTAAATGATCATCGTTAATTGCACATAGAATGCAATTGTTAAAGTGGAAAGAATTAAACTTCATACTCACCCTGGTAATTTATTGAACGATTAAATGGATTATGGCTAATAATACATCGTCTTAAAACACAATCATCAAAGTGAACAGAATTAAACTTCATACTCACCCTGATGATTTATTGAGTGATTAGATGATTCTCTTGAAACACAATCACGTTAAAGTGAACCGAATTAAACATAATACTCGTCCTGGTAATTTTATTGAATGATTAAATGTTTACGGTTAATCATACATTTGAACAGAATTAAATTTCATATTCATTCTGGTAATTTATTGAATGATTAAATGATTATAGTTAATCATACATTTTTCTAAAACACAATCGTTAAAGTGAACAAAATTAAACTTCGTACTCACCCTGGTATTTATTGAATGATTAAATGATTATGGTTAATTATACACACATTCTCTTGAAAACCATCGTTAAAGTGAAAAGAATTAAACTTCATTTTCACCTTGTTACAAATCTTTTTTTTTGTCAGTTGACAGAAGTCAACAGATCGAAAAGATAACTAATCAGGGATCACCAGAAACGTCTGGTCAGGCAAAATTGGTTTTAAATAAGTTTTTTCATAACTACATTTACGGATAAAATATCATGCGCGAGCACCTACTGAGTATCACGATCAACTAACATATAATAAAAAATCTTGTACACATGCAACTTATTAGCGGAGTCTACTCACCATATTAATAGTGAATGATTATCCCAATGCACAACATATATTGAAAAGTATTGCACGCATGTTCCAAAAGTTGGATTAGTCCGGACTAATATGCCGGAGTTAAGTTTTATTTGATGAATGCACTTATTACATTTAACTGTAGTTTGTCGTTATGCATAATTAAACTGATACGGGGATAAGCTTCCGAAAATAGCAATTCATATTGCGAATTGTGGTCCGCAACTTGAGTTTGCGTGTGGCCATTTGCACCTCTGACTTGCTTTTATTCTCACAGCGATCCTTATCGGGTTAGTGATTGCCACTTAAGGCAGGACATTAAATTCATACTCACCTGAAGTTGGTTGCATCAATTCGGCTTTGAGCTTGATCAAAGCAGTTCGGACTGGTTTCCACCATTGGTTTCAGGGGCACCTTCCCCTGCTTGGCATCTTTTCGATCCGTCGACCTCACGTCGACTCGAAAAAAAACTTGTCGCGATGATCAATAACAGGATTCACGGGTATTGCCGTAGAATCTTTTCTTGTTATGTTAATCATGATTGCAAGTATTAACATCTTATTTTAAAATAAAATTGTGAGAAAAAATAGAATACAGTACATACAAATGTACGAATCCTGTATACTTAATATTCATGTAATATGCACACATATGCATGAATATTACGTAAGTGCATCGCAAAGCAAAAACGCCACCCCGTTACCAATATAATAATCGGCACAACCATCATGAAAAAGGATTATTTGGCACCGTTATCCCCCCATTCTGCCTTATTATAAGGATATGTAAAATCTTGTGTAACCACAATGCATAAATCGAACTTCCGTCATGCAAGTATACAATTAACCTATCAAGTAATCGTACAAGAACAATTCTTGATAATTTATGTAAAAGTAAAAATTAGTCAAATAAGTACAATTATCAGTTTGTCAAATAAGTACAATTATCAGTTTATTTTAATTTTTTTTTTTTTTTTTTTTTTTTTTTTTTTTTTTTTTTTTTTTTTTTTGTATTCAAAAATAAAGAGTTTAACACAACGAATATATGAAATTAAACCAAAATTAAAATTTTAATTCCCAAATTACACATTAATAAATGCAAAATCAAAAAATTTTCTGATATAGACTGCTAACGCATTTCCCCCACAGGCTAACCAATCTTTCCCACTTTGACGCATTTCATTAAGCTTATAAATTTTATTATATCAACGCAATTTAACCTGGGAAATGTTGACTATCTCAACTAAATTATTTACATATTATAGGCATATTTTTCAAATTTTGAGGTATTTCATAAATTCGTCACAATGTTTATTAACTGCCGGGATTTTATTAATCCGGATTATAATTGTCGGGAGTTTATTAAGTTGAAATTATTAATTGTCGGGATTTTATTATTTCAAGATTATTAATTTATCTGGATTTTATTAACTTGGGTTATAAATTGTCAGGATTTTCTTTTATAGATTTTTAGATTTTGGGAAGTCGATCTTCGGGATAATAATCTTATAGTATTACTTTCGCAAGATTTAGGCCTGTCGGGATTTTGGATTCTGTCTAAACCCGAAACGCCGGTGAAAACAGCAAAGGAAAAATTTATGTCATGCTGACCAACCCAAAAAATTTGGGTTTTTCGTGTAATCCGAGCTTTTTGGACTAGACAATAATACTAGCCATCTATCTGATAGCAAAATTTCAATATGAGCAATTTTACATAGTAAGTTAGCTAGTGGTTTATTGGTAAAATTTGGTGGTATGGGGCAAATTTAGTTTAATTCCGGAAGCTCGGGTTACACGAAAAGGCAAAATTTTTTGGACATAACTAACCAACATAGATTAGTGGGTCCACCAAAATTCAGTAAAACGATATGCAGATCCCATCCGGAGGTCTATTTATAAATTCTAAAGATTTTAAAACTTTTAGTGATTTCATAATAGCTATTTGTTAAAATTCAGTAAAGTTGTTTTTTTTATTTGAATTCTGCTTAAATATACAAAGATAATTCATTGAATTTGTGCTGGTGGTTATCGAGAAATCATTGTAAAAATTTTATAAAAACTTGAAATATCGAAAAAAAAGTAATTTTTCTTTCATTGAACTTCAATCGAATACTTCTCGACACCCAACTATCCAAATTTAGTGAAAATTTTTTTATTATAATTCTGTTATTTCATAGACTTAAAATAAAAAAAGTTTGATCTTATTGATAGCTGGATGTCAAGAAATACTCATTAAATTAAAAAAGATTTGGCCGCAGTGTTTTTTTCTAGCCGTCTAAACTTTTAGCGAAGATTACTCGACACTTACTGGTTAAATTCGATCAACGATTTTTATGTTATTTTTTTATTTTTATTATTAATAAATAAAAATAAAAAAATTACATCTAATTCCGATAGTTGGATGTTGAGTAATATTCGTTTAAAAAATCTATGAAAAGAAATGGTGCAATAAATGTTCTATTTAACCTTTAAACGAAGTTTCTTGACAACCAGCTAACCTAACCTGACGAAATTTTTTATTTTGAATCTATGAATTCATAGAATTAATATTAATAATTTTTGATCAAGTTTGATAGCAGAATGTGAGAAATATTCATTGAAATTAAAAAAAATTTAGCCAAAACTTTTTTTTTATAGGTGTTAAACTTTGAACAAAGATTGCTCAACACTTACCTGGTCAAATTAGATAGCTAAAAGTTTAGACGCCTATAAAAAAAAAAATCTGCGGCCATAATTTATATCTATGTTGGGTGTCGTCAAAGAAAAATTTACTCGATTTTAATGTTTTTTCCAAGATATTCCAATATTTTTTTAAACCATTTGGCGATGATTTCTCGATAATCACTAGTCATATTTAACGAATTTGTTTTTTTTATTTTAATTCTAAAAAACTCAGAATTAAAATAAAAACATTTTTACCGAATTTTATCAAGTAGTTAGCTATTTAGAAATCATCGCTAAAATTTTTTAAAATTTATTAATATGGATCGGCGAATTTTGGCGCACCCGCCCACAATATCACATGGCTATAACCAGGAGCGTCCCAAATATGGAATTATATTTTATTTGGTGCTGGAAAAAGATATACCGTGATAAAAATCAGAGAGCATCCAATCAAATCAAAATTTTGCGTACGAACACAAAACTCGAATTACGTTCCACTACATTCCCGATACCTACGTACGTACGTACTTTGTCTCCTTTCCTGGTATATAAATGATTTTCAGTGTGTTTTTCTTTGTGGTTCTGTACATCGGGAGAAAGAACTACAATAGATTTCCACACTAATACGTTATTGTTGGCGCTCATACCCTCATTTCACTCTCACCAAACTCTTTCTAATAAAATCCTCCGAGATAATCTAAGTCATATTTTTAAATAGTTCTAAAAAAGTACAAATCTAAACTCCGAGCCATGTCAGAAAAACCATGTAAGCTGTTTCATTAATTAGTTTAATTTCTATTTTATATTAATATTGTTTATTTTATAATTAGTCATCGAATATTCAGAAAAGCTGGAAACATATCTCTATAAATTTAATATAAAAAGTTTTGATCATTCGAAATTTAGTGATCACAAAATAATTGGTCAGGGCGGATTTGGAGTTGTATATTCGGTCATTTACCAAGAAAAAAAATATGCATTAAAAAGTTTATGCAATAATTTAACTATTGATCATAGAACGTTCAAACAAATTAGAAATGAGGTAATAATCTGCTGTTAGACATTCTGCATTAGACACTTGACTAACATCTTAATTAATACATTCGCATTAAGATTAAACACCTTCATAGTATTAATCATTCAAATGTTATTAAGTTACACGGTTTTTCTAGAGGTATAATTAAAATATAATTTGGTTTATGCAAAATTTATCAAATATAATAGTATAATTCAATGAACTTTTAGACCCATCATCAGGCCATTTCATGCTAATATTACAGTATGCTAATGGTGGTGATCTACGGGAGCATTTACGAAGAAAACAAAAAGAGAACCTTTATAAAATTTCATGGTCTGAACTCATCAAAATTGCCTTGGAAATTACATTGGATTAGATCATTTGCACAATAATGGTATTATTCATCGGGATCTAGTGAGTTTTAATTATTTTAATTGCTATAATTTCTGCGTAAATTTTAAATCAAGGGTTGCTTATTATAAATCGCAATAGCATTCTAGAAATATATTGATTAATAATGGAAACGCCTTAATCACAGATTTTGGCATATCAAGACGATTTAATAACACCACTGCTTCGATTTCAAGTGCGGGTAATAAGATGATTGGAATGATGGCATACATAGAACCACAATGCTATATTCAACATGGAATAAAAGTTGAACGCAAAGAGAAATCTGACATTTACAGCCTAGGAGTATTACTCTGGGAACTTACAAGCGGGATTCCTCCATTTAATGGTTACAATTTCGTGGCTTTAAGCATTGCAATTTCAAACAATAAAAGAGAAAAACCCATTAATGGGACGCCCATAGATTTCGTTAATCTTTATGAAAAATGCTGGTCTTCTAATCCAGACATGCGTCCAGCAATGAATGAAATTTTAGCTAAAATTAAGAGCCTAACAGAAACATCTGTTGAATTTATTACTAATAACATGGTTATACATTCTGATGAAGAACTTTCTGATGAAGATAGTGATCCTATGCTCATTAGTGATGCACCAAGTGATCAACAGTATAGTCATTTGTCCGACAATTCAGTTTCTCTCTCTAATGTAAACGAAGGCTCAAATACGGATGATTCTTTTGAAAGATTAACACAAAATACCACAACAAATGAATATATGTTAGCATTTGATGAATATAGTTCTAAAAGAAATAGTCGCAATGGAAAATGTGCAAATTGCAACCAATACAATACATCTTTAGCTTGGTGTCAGGCATGCGATCCTTATAAAACAACGCAAGGATGGACAAGTGGATTTAAGGATATCGATGATTGCATTAAAGAATTTCAACTTAAAACTACATTATACGAAGATATAATTGAATGGATTCCTTTTAATAGATTAGAAAACATTCAGAAGATCGGTGACAAGTTTTTAGCAACCTGGTTAGATGGAATACGTTATGTGTATGAAAAATACGATGATAGCAAATATGAATATGAATATACGCAGTCACGTCTATCATCATGCACAGTTACACTTCGATTACTTAGTCATTCACAAAATTTATTAAATATTTTAAAAGAAGTAAGTTAAATAATTTATATGCGAATCTTATTTAATTTATGCAAGTTTATTTATATTTAAATATTTTATAAGTTTAAAAATTATATACAATTAGAGAGTGAAAGTATTTATGGATTAACTCTAAACACAATATCAAATGAATTTATGCTAGTATTTGATGAATTTTGTTCTAGAAGAAACAGTGAAAATGGAAAATGTGCAAATTGCAACCGATATAACACGTCTTTAGCTTGGTGTCAGGCATGCGATCCTTATAAAACAACACAGGGATGGACAAGTGGAAATAAGGATGTCGATGATTATATTAAAGAATTTCAGCTTAAAGCAACAAGCCACAAAGATGTAATCGAATGGATTCCTTTTAATAGATTAGATAATATTCAAAATGCCGGTAAAAAGCTTTTAGTAACCTGGTTAGATGGAATACGATATGTGGAAGAATATAATGAAAATGAATACAAACAATCACGTACACCATCATGCCTAGTGGAGATTAAAACATTAACTAGTTCATCAAATTTATTTTATATATTAAAAGAAGTAGGATAATTATTTAAATTATTATTATTGCATAGCACATAGCTTTATTTAAATTTATATTCATTTTTAATAGTTTACAGATTGTATACAATTAAATAATTACGATCTTAAAGTATATGGACTAACACAAAACATAACAACGAATGAATATATGATTGTATTTGATGAATTTAATGATAAAAGAAATTGTCGGAATGGAAAATGTGCAAATTGCAATCGATATAATACAGCTTTAGCTTGGTGTCAGACATGTGATCCTTATAAAACAACACAAGGATGGACAAGTGGAAATAAGGATGTCGATGATTGTATTAAAGAATTTCAGCTTAAAGCAACAAAACTCAATGATGTAATCGAATGGATTCCTTTTAATAGATTGGATAATGTTCAAAACATCGGTAACAAGTTTTTAGCAACCTGGTTAGATGGAGTACGTTATGTAAATAAAGTTAAATATTCACAGTCACGTATACCATCATATAAAGTGGAACTTAAAGCATTAATTAATTCATATAATTTATTTTATATATTAAAAGAAGTAAGATAAATATTTAAATTATTATTATTGCATTGCACATGGCTTTATTTCAATTTATATTCATTTTTAATAGTTTACAGATTGTATACAATTAAAGAATGGCGATCTTAAAGTATATGGACTAACTCAAAACACAATAACAAATGAATATATGATTGTTTTTGATGAATTTAATTATAAAAGAAATAGTCGGTGTGGAAAATGTGCAAATTGCAATCGATATAATACAGCTTTAGCTTGGTGTCAGACATGTGATCCTTATAAAACAACACAAGGATGGACAAGTGGAAATAATGATATTGATGATTGTATTAAAGAATTTCAACTCAAAGCTGAAAAATACGACAATGTAATCGAATGGATTCCTTTTAATAAACTAGATAGCTTACAAAAGATTGGTGAAGGGGGGTTTGGCTCAGTGTTTTCAGCAATCTGGTTAGATGGTAAAAGAATAGTTTCGGGTGAATGTGAGAAATACACACAATCACGTACACCATCATATGTAGTTGCACTTAAGACATTACCTGGATCACAAAAGAATTTTTTAAGAGAAGTAAGTTGAAAATAAATTTAGTGAAACCTGAGTTGTGAAACTGCTATGATCATCACATGATGATAATCCGCCTTTATATAATAAAAACCATAATAAAACGCGGATTTCACCCTAACCCGATCTACAAAAGAATTCACTATTTCACAACTCAGGTTTCATCCTGTACTAATTTAGTAAAGAAAATTTATTAATAAATTTTATTTCATTTATTGAAAAGTTCAAAAGTTATATGGACTTTAGATTAGTAGGCAGCAATCTTGAAGTATATGGAATAACCCAAAATACAACTAATAATGAATATTTGATGGTATTTCAATATGCAAATAAACGAAGTCTTCATGAATTCCTATTATCAAATTTTAATGAACTTAATTGGAAAAGTAAATTAAAGCAACTTGTTGATATATCTAAAAATTTAAAAAAACTACACGAAGCAGGATATTTTCATGGAGATTTTCATAGTGGTAACATATTACAGAATCAATCTATTAATGGAGATCTAATATCTTATATTGCAGATCTAGGATTATCTAGAAAAATAGATGATGAGGATTTATATGATACCATTTACGGCGTTTTACCTTATGTTGCTCCAGAAGTGTTAACTGAACGATCATATACAATAGCAGCAGATATTTATAGTTTTGGCATTATTATGACAGAAATGTCTACAGGAAAACTACCTCATTACGATATTGAGTATGATGAAGTATTGGCTATTAAAATATGTAATGGATTACGTCCTGAATTTGCCAAAGGCACTCCTGAATGCTACATCCAATTAGCCAACCAATGTATGGATGCTAATCCTTCTAATAGACCAACTGCATCTTATGTCCATGATGAATTATCAAGATGGTATAATATAGTAGATCGTAGTGTTGCAAATGATAGAAATGAATTAGAAATATTGAAAGCATTCCGATCCGCAGATGAAATTATATCAATATTATCAACCGAGTTACCAGTTTGTTCTAAAGAAAAACTTACAAGTAAATTGCTTGACTTTAGAAATCTCTCTGGATCAATTAATTCTTCGCTTCTTGCGTCAACGGAATTTACTTCACTTAATGGTAAATAATTACACAATATAATACAGTATAACAATTTTTTTAATTGATAAAAGTCTAATTTATTTTTAATTCTTTAGGATCTGCTATTTGCGATTTTTCATGTATGCATTTAATAATTTTTAATTCATAAACTAAATATTTATTAATATTTAATACTTTACTGTTATAGTGAATGAATGACTATGTTATATTGATACTCCAAAAATAATGTTCAAATACAGTATATTCGATGTCAGAGAGGTATTTTATATTAAGAATATATATTTCAAATTATTATTATAGTCAGCTGTTGGTTTCTACATATAATATTTCTAACCAAAGTTATGTGTAAAAATTAGAATTTAATTTTTTGCAATATAAACTGTAAAAGGAGCTATATATATTTCCATATTTCTTATTTTGCGAGTTCCATTATTTATATTTAAACAATACTTTACTATTGTATGGTACTTTTTAAATAGTAGTTTCAAAAGACGCATGAATAAAAATGATTCTCTTTAGTGCTAATAATAATGTGGAGGGATCAATGTGTCTTTTAAAGAAGTAATTTGGTATTTTGCACATTAATTCTCTGGCTGAATAACAAAGTTTCCAGCTTGGCTTTACAAATACAATCACTCTCATAATAGTGAACTCTCGTTATAATGAATTCTTGCTATGGTTAATTCACATTATAGTGACAAAATCTCATAACAATAATCAAAGAATAACCATAAAAGGATACATGTACATGATCAGTCATAAAGTCATCTGATCTCGCAATAATCATAGCCCTGTCACTTCGTTGACAGGCTTTTCATTATGGTCCTTGCACTGCTACTTGCAGCTGTGGATCCAACTATCTCTGGTCCTTGCACTGCCACTTGTAGCCGTGGAGCCAGGTACAAAACAGGTCCTTGCACTGCCACTTGCAGTCGCAGAGCCAACTACCTCTGGTCCTTGCACTGCCACTTGCAGCCGTGGAGCCAGGTACAACACAGGTCCTTGCACTGCTATTTGCAGCCGCGGAGCCAATTACCTCTGGTACTTGCACTGCCACTTGCAGCTGTGAAGCCAGGTACACTACAGGTCCTTGCACTGCTAATGCAGCCGTGGAGCCTGATATAATAAAAGAAACAACACAGCTTGCTTGAATTCGGGTGGGTAAGGGAGGGAGATAGAGCCAGCCTTCACAAGGCGAGCGATAGTGAAAAGAAAGATAACCTTCTTTACTGAAATTCTTGGCCTTAAATACTTCTCCCGTATTACTGGTTCATACTTGGCCATAGTCATTATTTCTTACTCCCATTATTGATCTAACAATAATCATAACCATGTGAAAATCAAAATCATATGCAAGTTTGAAATTAACTGTAAAATCAAGTTACAAAATCACAACAATAATCAAAAGAATAACCATAAAAGGATAAATAACAAAACCTGTACGTGATCGGTCATAAAGTCATCTGATCTCGCAATAATGATCGCCCTGTCACTTTGTTGACAGGCTTTTCACAATGTGCTAAAACTAATATAGCATAAGATCGGTTATTATGCTTTAATGCTTTTGGTTGGTTATATAACCCACATTATGTCATCACAATTCAAATTCGTTAGCAATTGTTGATCATAATACCAAATTCAGCCTAAACCGCATACAGTTATGTATCGATTTTTTGTAACAAAATTCTTTGGGAAATTTTGTCACCTGACCAAATTAGCCAATTCAATTGCTGTTCAATGCAATTTCTGACCGATTACTACATTTATACTAAATGTAAATTAATAAGCCCAAATGACCTTATTATTACATTCCCTCATGATAAGTAAAACATTACTACATTGTTATTTTACACATTTTCAGGTCAAAATTTTTTTGCTATCCGGATTATCTAATGATTACTAATTTTTTAGCGATTCTTATACCAACTAATAGAATCATAGTTATATCCAAGATGTGATCATGTACTAACACTAATGTAGCATAAGATCAAGTTATTATACTTAAACACTTTTAATTGATTATACAACCCAAGTAATGATCAAGAATACCAAATCAATTATTGTATATCAATTTTGTAACAAAATTCTTACAGTCACAGAAAATTTTGTCACCTGACAAAATTTCCAACTAATTATTACATTCCTACAGAAATGTAAATTAATAAACCCCAATGATTTTATGATTACTACATATTTTCTGATGTTACCTCACATTAGTAAAGCATTGCTACATTGTTACTATCGAATCATTACACATTTTCAGGTTGTAAAATTTTGGTCAGAATTTTTGCACCCGGATTATCTGATAATTACTAATTTTTTTGATGGTTCTTATATTTTATAGTTCATGTCAATCTACCAACCAATAAAATCATAATTATATCCAAAATATTATCAAAGTGCTAAAACTTATGTAGCATTATGAAAAAATTATTATGCTTTAATGCTTTTAATTAGTTATAAAACCCAATTTATAATCAAGTATGTCATCACAAAATTCACTACAATTTATAGTACCACCAAAAATTTTGTTACCTGAGAAAGTTTCGCAAAAAAATAACTATATGACAACTAGCATGTAGTGTGCTTTTATTCTAGCTTAGAGAATATGGGGTATGACTTAATAAAATTTGAAAAAGTTTACGATAATAAGTCAAAAAAATTTAAGCAGGCAAATTTGCCTGTATTACGGTTTAAGGAATAAAGATATGCAAATTTCCTATTACACAAAATATTATAAACTATTACTTTGTATAACAGTGAATTGCAGATTCCTATATTCTCTTCTTTGATCCCAAGTATCTTGGGATCCATCAAACTAATTGTAATAATCTAATTACTATTAGAATCAGAAAACCTTCTCTACAACTTTCAATTAGGGCACAAGAAACCTTTACTTAATAGAATCTTCTTTAATGTTTAAATGATTTTTAACTATTATATTATTGCTTTAAATAATATAATTTTACAGTGTTATAAAAATAAAAATACATCAACTTTTAAAAAAGATTTTTTCAAACTACTTGAAGTTACGAACTAAAACTTTAAATTAAAGATTATTAAATACTAAAAAATACATGGAGTGAAGTCAATAGAAATGGGACAAATTTATCTAATAAATTTGTCCTATTTCTATTGACTTCACCCCATATATTTAAAATTTAAAGAAAGATTTATATGTATATTTTTAAATAAATCCTTTTTTTTTGTATAAATTTATATATAAAATTGGATAAGTCATCTTATTTGATTTATATGTAACAACATTTTAAACCTGAACAAGAACATGTTCTATGACTGCTATTTCATTCTATTTAACTTATTTCTTTTGTTAATTATAAATATTCCACTAGTGCACTTACTTGTAATTATTTTTTGGCAATAAATAAAATGCTTATTCTTGTTATTTTATTAAAATATAGTAAAAACCAATATTAAATATCTACTAATATTATCTATCTTTGTATATTTTTGATAATTAATATGCCTTTTGTTTCTTTTTTGCAAAACTTTATAGAATTATATCATGGAATAACTTATAATAAGCACATATATAAAACTACTGTAAAATGATATCAAAGTTATTCAGAAGCATAGTAAAGCCTACTACTAACAATGTAACAAGCTAAAGCAGAATACTATAAAAATTTACTACTAAATAATATATAAATACCTAAAAAGCATTAATGCACAAGTGAAGCTAAACAAGGGCAATAAAATCAAGACATACATATTAACTAATGACTCCTATAAATAATAACATCTGTGAACAATAGCATAATAATAACGATAATGAAAATCTGGTGCTTCAAAAAAATCATTGTTAATAATTATATTTTAATTGATGTAAATTAGCATTGTGTGTTATTATACCTATAATATCACAACCTGCTAAAATATAAATTCTCTAATAAAAATAACAAAATTATTTTAAATAATGAAGCTTTTCTCAAAAAGGTTAAACCATAAAAGAAAAATGTTGAATTTATTTGACTTACATATGTATAATTAGTTTTTTTAATTTTCTTTGTTATATTTATATTGCACCTACTCTTCACAAATGCATTTTGGTAAAAGCTCTCATTTTGGTATATTTAATAATCTTTTTTATAGCAAATATTTGCAAACTGAAGAAAGGTCAAGTGAAAAAATTGCTCAATTTTGAAGCTATAGTTTACAAAAAAAGCTAGTATTTAATATTTTTTATATTTTCTGATTTGTAAAAACTTCAGTAACAATTTTGTTTATGAAATATAGACTAAAGTTTCATGTGAAAATTTAAAAAATGTAAATTGTGCAAATTGCAAAAATCATATAATAAAATTTTGGATATAACAAATTGTGTGACTAATATATATTCAGGGGTTTGCAAAAAACTTAGAAATTATATCATATGATACAAATCTGTGTAATATTTCCTTATCAGACTTGAACTCTAGTAATACAAATCTATACTTACTTAATATTTTTTTAAAAAATTTCTACAACTATAGAATAATATACTCTCTAGTAATAAAAAAAAGAATTTATAAAAATCAAACTTTTTTTGAAAGTTATATAACAAGAAAGTGGTTTAACACAAAAACACAAACTTACCAAGGTTCTGGTATCAACAATTTTATTACAATTTTAAAAAAATATAACTTATAAAATATAAGAGTAAAAGTGAGTTGAAAAAAAATTTATATTAGAAAATATTTGGAGCTATAATTTAGTACATATGCTAGGATCAAATTTTGTTTGAAATATTGCATCCAAATGATTACAAAAGTAAGTACATATCTATTTGTTAATGATTTTAATATTTTTAAAAAGTATTAAATATAAAAAGCTTACCAAGAGTTATTCTATAGCCTAAACAAAGATACAAATCAAATGAGCAAGGAATATTTAAATTAGGGTCGCTTTTTACTGACCAAACCTGACTGAAAACTTGTAGAGTATTATAATAATATAAGTAGATGATTTTAGAATAAAAAGTTTAAGTGACTTATAGAGATATATGTAAAGCAGGAATAGGTCAAAGTTTCAGTAAGCATTCTAGTTGGTTTAGTTAATTTAATGCAAGAAATAGGCAAGTCATTATTGTTGTAATAGTGAATATAATGGTTTAAAATTTTTGCTATAAATGTACTAGTTTTAAACTTTTAAATTTATTAAATTTGGAATATTACGAGGAAATTATTTTGATGATCAAATCACGAGTATAGCACAAATTACTATAAGTACCAACCGTTTATATTAAAGGTTACTTACACCACTATGAGCACACACGGCAAACTCATTGCCATTTTTGGTAAAATGGGTTGGGCAAAATTAAATAGTGTTAACTAGCGAAGATATACAGTGAGATAGAACGTTAAAATGTAACTCTAAATCTAACTTAGCAACCTTTTCAATGTAGGAACGAACTCTGGTCTAAATATATTCTTGACTTTTAAGAGCGTCTTTTTTTATTCTCTAAATATAGCTTGTATTGTCAAATTTTTGGTTCTACAAATAAAGACATTATTTACAATCTTAAAAAAAAAATATGAAAAATTATAATAAATAAATTCAAATTATTACTATAACATTGTGATATATAAATTTTAGAAATTAAACCAGTTTGCAAGTATAATTTATTTATAAAAAATTTAAATGCTTAATTATTTTTGTCCTTCATCAACTTGTAACAATTAATGCCATTAGATTCTCGTATAGCGGGAATAACACATTTTGCATGTGCTATTAATGAACTAAAATTTTCGCCGAATCAAGAACCTCATCATCGTTGAAAATAGACAATTCTTTATTAAGGAAATCATCAACATTTCCAGCTTGTTTATATTTATTAGCAGCTTTAGGTGGTTTAATTGTTATATCAAGGTCGAAGAATGATCCTGTAAAATTACCAAATTGTACAAAGTAATGCCTAGGATCATTTTCGGTGATGCCTTTATTGACTTCAAAATCGACAGAGATTGTATCTACATCAATTTGTGTGACCTCAAATTTACCGTCAAGTTTTTCTAATATGGCTCCAACTTTGTCACCAACAACAGCACGAGGAAGAGGAGTTGCATGTAAATTGGTAAAAACGAATGCGAAAAGAACAATAAAGGTAGCAATAATTTTAGCTTTCATATTTTAATTAAATTTTATTTTTAATGTGGAAATTGTTTGATTTTTGAAAGAAATCGTTTGATTTTTAAAGAATTGCTTGATTTTTTAAAGAAATTGGTTGATTTTGAAAGAAATTTTTGTTTTTTATTTTTTTTTTATTTTTTTTTTTTGGAGCGGCAAAAGATTCTCTTTTTATATTCAATTTTTCATTCGAAAAATTATACCTAGCGTATGACTTTTCTATACATGTACAATTAATTAATATTGATTAATTTGATACTTTTTTAATTCTTATTTACAAGTTAATTAATTCAAGCTAATGATAGGGTTGACCCCGGCCCGTCATCCGGGTGGGCGGGCGGACCGATTTACCAATTTTTTATCGTTTATCCGCTTTAAGTTTACTAGAAACCACCAATAGTCAGTAAGTCGACCATCAATAAACTAACCCAAATTAATCTTTCTTGGTTCAATGGCCGAATAGGAGCTTTTTCTGACTGGCTAATTATTTTTACTTCTTGTCTGGCCGCTAAATAATGTTTAAGGACTTGATTCCGCCGTTGACTTGACTACTGAAAATACCAAATGGTAAGTTAATGAAATAATTAATGTAAGTTGCCGGAGCTTTTGGGAAAGTTGCCGAATTAGGTTGGAATTAATCATAGATTCGGCCAGCATTAAGTCAGAATCAAAGCAAAGATAGTGTACTATATGAAAATTTCTGGATGGTAGACAGTCAACCAACATAAACACGGCATGACGAGCATGGTTGTTGAGAATTTTTTGAGGTGTGAAATTACCGAAATTACCGTTAGAAGGTCATATTATAGGATAGTTTGGTAATTTTTGATTGACTAAAATTTTTTAATAATATGGTCGGCTAATCTTTATGATACCGCAATGTATTACTTGCCAGATTAAATTTACTCTTATTTCGATTCTCAAATTGTATAATTCAAAGCTCTCAATCACCTAAGTTAATAAGTCGGAGCTCAATTTTGATTAGTTTAAAAATAAATTATTTGTCAAGCGAGTTCATTATCACGATGAAAAAAAAGATGGTCAGTGACCATCTTTTGTTTTATCATAGAGTTGTGCTGAATGGCAAAATTTAACAAGCACATTGTATTTGTGCACGATCTCTATAACTAGCAATCACATTGAGAGATACTTGAGAGCACCCTAAAATAGGATTGTTTCTAATCCAATATTAAATTATCTGACTGGGCTTAAAACAGAAGTACGTACGTACATATTATTAGATAAATAAATACTTTTCTATTTTTATCATTATTTTAGATAGTATCAATTAAACTACATAAATAAATGTTCATTTCATAATATGAATTCCAAAATACACTCTTTTATTTGACACTCGTAATTTCAAATTCTACTTTTATCTCTGAAGTATGTTAATCTTGAAGACCTTAACGGTAAAGATTCGCGAACTTAATTTATTTTAATAATTTATTAATAAACATTCTTACAATATATGCATTCTATATCATCTTAAAATACATTTAATTAATATAGCAATAAAGGATCTTGATATTCTTACTAGAATTAGATGAATGTGAAATTAAACTGTAACATAATATATATGTAAAATATATTTACAAACCCGAATAAATTATTTTTAAAATATAATTTATGCATCAGTTAATAAATAAATTATCTTTGCACTCATTAATTTATCATAATTAATTCAAATAAATAATTAAATACATTAAATTTTTGATAGAAATATTCAACGTTGGGCAAGTAGAACAATAGAAAAAAGCTCAATTTTTCGTCTTAATATTAAAAAAATTTTTATTAGTAATTTGCAATTAAATGAATATATAATAAATTTAAACCATTTACATTTAATTATAAAGCTTAATACTAAGAATTTACAATAGAAAATAGAAGAAAATGAATAGAATTATAAGCTAATAGTAAAATGCCAACCCTGGAAATATTTTAATCATTAAAATTAAATAATAAATGTCCTATGAAATTTTAGTAGTAGAACCTAATAAATTAAATATAACTTTTTACTTATGGTTATTTGTATCCGTTCCTAAAAAAATTAACATGTTTATCGGAAAGATACGAGGCTTGTTAACTTTTAACATTACATATTTGATGTATATAAAAATCTTTGCACAAATACCTTTTTGATATGATTATAGTTAAAGTGGATATTGACGATAGTTATAAGATACAACGATTAATATCATGAAATTAGTTTTGTCGGAGCAAATGGTTGATTGACATGCCGAGTAGCGGCACGTTTCGACCAATCATTTGTTCCGACATAACAAATTTTGTGATATTTATCATCGCATGATCCAATATCGATGTTATCGTGCAATTATGATCATGATTTAAAAGTCGTGATTGCCTAACTGAGTTTTAATTTGGGATTGTTATGCTTACATAATATCGTACAAAAAATATAATGAAGAAAAAATCTATGATCATAAGAGTTTGCGCGATAACTTAATATATTACGAAATGTGAGTATTTTAAATGATTGACAAATTCGCCTTTGACAATCAAGGATTATCATTTCATCAACCAAAAAATCCTACAAAAAAAAAAAAAAAGAACAAATTATAATGAGCAGATACGAAAATTGTATCGGGTCAATGAATGTAAGGAACGGAAATGTGAAGCTATATTCGATTGCATCGACAATTATTATAGGTACACGAATGAAACCAAATAATTTAGTATCACTAGAATTTTGGTAAGGAATGACCTGATGGCATTCTACACATGTGATATAGATATAGAGACCAATTCTAATCAGAAAAATCATTCTAGCAAAAAGGTCGACCCGGTCGACCGCCAAAGCTTTTTTAGGATCGACCTCGGGCCCATTATTTTTCCATCGGTCCGTATCGTTAATAATTGATCAACGCATCGATAATAAGTTATTTAATTTACAGTATTATTTATTTAAATATAGTAGGTGCGAATAAAGAATGTTTTATTAAGGGAATAGGTATTTCCACATCCTAATCACGTGCATATTGCAAAAGTGTAGTATTCGGATCTGCTAGATTTTTTATCCAGATTCATTATCTATAGATAATCTGCATTAATATATATGACGAAACGATGAAATGGTGAAATTGAAAACATTCATATATTAATGGTTGTACTGTTATATGCATTTTTAATTAATCAATAAATTTGACGGGCTATGCCCCAAGTTTTTTCGTGTACTTAGGATATTTTCACACTGGTTATATCGTACGATTTATGAGTTCTCCTAAAATCACGCGAGAGATTAGCATAGCCTCAAATAGCGTGAGGAAGCGCCGTAATGATTTCCGGAATGAGCACATGGTAACTGTGCCACAATCCAGTTATGCTCATGGTATTTCGCTGCTCATGTTTGTTTATTTCCCTTTTCATAAATAATAGATTCTACACAAGTTAGCTTAGCCATATAGCACTAGTTTATGCCTTTGGCATTTAGCTGTCAATGTTTGTTTATACCCCTTTTTGTAAACAATGTACATAGCCTAGCTTGGGTTTCGCTAACAATATGGTACTGGCATACGGTGAATTATAGTACCAAGGCTAAGATGTTTCTCACAACACTTAAGCCTCAAGGCTTGGGGAAGCCACCTCTGCCTTTCGCCCCAAAGAGATGAGGTCAGAGTTCAATTCTTAGTTCTAACCTTTGAAATAAGAGTAGAAGTGTTAAGAAGTGTTTCCTTGTTGTTGAACCTATTTGTTATAATAAAATCACTTATTGCACTTATCCTTGTCCCATAAAACATTTGTCATTCATTAAAATCATATCATTAAGTTACTTTGTAACCTGCATTTTGAACCCAGTTTGAGTTTATAACCCAGTTAGAGAAAGAAAGAACGAATCAATAACCTTTTATAAAAAGTGTCAATTGATTAAACCCTTTGATTGCCTGATTTATCAAACAATCCATCACCCCTATTACTTGATTAATCACCTGCATCAAAATCCAATTTTGGCCTTGATCCTGTGACAATCACTAACAAAATTAATGATTGTATTTAAACCTTTCATACCTTGCGCCCCAGGATAAAAGAGAAAGCGATATAAATAAAGTGGAATTAGGACCACCACAAAAAGAAACCATATACAAAAAACCAAAGGTATACTTATCTCTGCTTTACCATGTCACAGTAAAACCTAAATGAACCTTAAGACCCAGACCAAATCTTTTATACCTCTTTTTGCCTACCAATTTGGAACCTAGAGTTTTGCACATAAATTGGGTTATGTTACTAAAGTCTAGCAAAAAATTGATGCAATATCAATCAAGCAGACTATATATCAAATGGCTCTGGATGCCCAAGCATTTTTGCAAGAAAAAATTAAAAAATTATTAAAAAAGGGCTAATATATGAAATAAAGAGCCCTTAGACCTCTTCTGTAGTCATTGTTCCAAAAAATAATAAGAAATTGAGACTATGTATTGACTATTATGAGATAAATACAGTAACAAAGAAGGATGCTTATCCCCTACTTCAAATTGTTAACCTACTAGAAGTATTCAGTACTCTTGATAGCTCTTCAGTTTTGATTTAGCTAATAGTTACTAGCAAATTGGCACATGCCAAGTAACTAAAAAAAAATAGCATTTATAATAAAGCAAGGGTCTATACCTTCTGAGTATACATGAGGACGAAATTATTTCAGGTTCTAAAACCTGAATTAAAATTTGAAGATGAAATTGTTTTTGATCTATTTTATTTGAAAGATGAAATTATTTGATACTTTTTTTAAATAGACAAAATTATAAGGAACATATCTATATAAATTTTATTTGCTCTTCCTTATAAAAAATTTTAATTTTTTCTAATAAAGATTAAATAGCACTCCCACTCACACTTGTAATATATAAAAAATAATTCAAACTTCTTGATTATTTGATATATATTCGCAACTTAATCATTTCTTGCTAATCAATGCAATTATGTAAAAAGCTCTCTCAGCATTACATTTTTAACCTTGTTCCTCTTATAAAATACTTGAAAACTTATTAATTAGGACAAAAAGAAATATTAAACATATAAATCGGAAATTAATTAGATTTTTAACGAAAAATCATAAATATTTTGAACAGTTCTTACAAATATTGCAATATTTATATGATAACTTTAAAACTTTGCACTTGTTTTTATAAACAAGTAAAGTAAAATAATATTCGATTAATTACTTTAAATTCATAATAAAAGTTTAAAATAATCAATGTCGACATAGTTTCGATTAATTAGTCTGTGGAAACCTATTGTGATACCCTAATCTACTATGTATAATTATTTTAATGCAAGCTCTAGTTTTGTGTAATCGGAATTGTTATAGATTGTACTACTCTATTACTTAAAAAAATTTATAGTTTGAACTTTAATTTCTTTTTAGAGAAAAAAATGTCAAATTGACAAACGGAAATTTTAGTACTTAAACCTTCAACATAGCCCAAATGACATCGTCAGGAATTAATAACCTTGCTGATAATTATCAAAAGGGTATTGACATAGAGAAGGATGAACGTAAGACGTTTGAATTATATCGTAAAGTTGATAAGATGGGGAACGCTGCTAGAACGTGTAATGTTGGAAATTGCTATTACTATGGAATCGGAGTTGAAAGAGATTTATGTAAGGCATTTGATTATTACCAAAAATCCGCAGAGTTGGGAGACGCTACTGGAACGTGTAATGTTGGATACTGTTATATGTATGGAATTGGGGTTGAAACAAATAAGCGTAAAGCACTCATGTATTTTCAAAAAGCAGCAAAAATGGGAGTTCTATTTGCACTCAGTACATGTTATCATTTAGGAATAGGGGTAGTAAAGGACGAAAAGAAAGCATTCGAATATTATTTAAACTCTGCGGAGATGGTAGATGGTAAAGGAATAAGAGAAGTTGGATATTGTTATCAATTTGATGTCGGATCAAAAAGAATTTACATAAGGCGTTTGAATATTATCAAAAATCTGATGAGATGGGTAATACTTATGGAACAATTGATATCGGTTATATCTATTATGATGGAATTGTAGTAAAAGAAGATAAAAATAAAGCATTTGAATATTTTAAAAAATCTGCGGATATGGGCAATAAGATGGCGATGTATAATGTAGGAATATGTTATGGATATGGATAAGGGGTTATAAGAGATCAATGAAAAGTGTTCGAGTATTATAAAAAATCAGCAGAGATGGGATACGCTGATGGAATGTACCGTGTTGGTGAATTTTATCAAAATGGAATTATTGTTAAAAAGAATAAAGATATTGCTTTTGAATGGTATTTAAGATCAGCTATTAGGGGCGTGCCATTTATCACATAATATTTTTTACTTAATAGCCACCCCCATCCATGTATATAGTGTGATCACCCTAATCTCAATTCTGATTACCAGGAGCGGAGTATGAAATACGAAGTATATGGTTTACAGGCAAGTTAGATGACTTCCGCAATCTTTGGCATCTGAATGGATAAAAAATCCTTGTGACTTTTTGTAACACCCCAAACAATACTAAAAAGAAATTGCAAATCTAATTGGTAAAAAAAAATTCTTAACCGTAATATTGATGTTGCAATGAAGTGTATACCAGGAACGTAGTACAAAGTACAAGTGTATGATTTACTGAAGAGTTAAATGGTGAAACTTGTGACTTTAGATGTTGATGTGCGTATGTACTGTACGTACAGTACGTAAGTAATTCGGTTATATTTCTATAGTGCAATGGGTTTGATTTTTTTGACCGGTCATTGATTAAACACAAAAAAGTAAATAATACAACAATATAACCTCTGTTAGTATTATTAATAGTTCTCTTATGTGTTGTACGGGAGTGTGATTCTCAGTATCTGTTTGAAAAAATATTGTGTGTGACCAACACTTTTGAGAGGCGCCTAGAATTAATGTCCAAAGAAACTAGTAGGTTGATCCATTCTGGACCTTGCCGAGCGTACTGTGTCTTTGATTAGTTCTTTTCAGCTATATAGTGTAATATGAATAACAAACTACATATCAAGCCCTTGAGTCCGGTGATACTATCGTAATGTTTCTGCGCCCCAATATCACGATATTAATTTATTCTACTCCTGCCTAATGATCATCATTTTTCCTTATATTATTATTAAATTGATCATACCTCCGATCTTATTACTAACCATAGTTATCCCGTTTTCCTTATTTGTTCTATGGATATATACCAGGAATGTAGTACGATGTACGTAAAGTATACCAGGAACAGAGTACGAAGTACGTAGAGTATGGTTTACAGGCAAGTTAAGTAAAGTTCACAATTCTAGGCTTCTGATTTGGATGATCATTCCTTAATTTTGTATGCATGCGTGCTGATGTTTCGTGCTTTTGAATTTGCGGTAGGAATCATTATTTAAAAAATTCTATAATATTACCTTATGTGTTTACAATATTGATTTTCTTTATATGTACATTGACTTGACAATTTATCATCACGCTTTCTTGACTTATTGAGCTTATGTGTTAATATTATAGCTTGTTTACTCAGGATTCTGTTTGGATTATCGATTTATGTATTGAGTCACTTAAGATTTTGTTTATATTGTTTGCCAACTATATAAAATTGTGCAGATTTACGTAATCATTTTTAACATTTACGATTGTTGCATATTCGATTATTATTTTTTTGCAAATATCCGGTATCTACATCGTCATTGCCCCTTAAATATTTTATTATTGTTCGCGCATTACATGACCTTAAAATTAATACCTTATTAACACCCTCCCTACATTGTTTTTCGTAAACTGACTCTTAAATTGATCGCGTAATTAATCGGATCTCAGATTTTTCATATGAAAGAAAAATTGCTTTACTAATTATGAAATTGCATATATTAAATTTTATGAAATTAATAATGTGAATTTGACACTGAACATATGCACTTTATCTCAATTGCGAATCGAAATTTGACTACCGTAAATGGGCTGTGGACTAGGAAAACCCGTCTTTGAGGGGGTTTCCATTTTGAGAAAATGGCGATTATTTGTTGTGAAACCTAAATTTTACCTCTTTGATTTTTTGTTTATTTTTAAATATCGATTACTGAATAAACAATGCCATGTGATTATGAAACACTGATTGACCAATCTAATTTAATTGAGTCGTCAATCTTAGGTTGTAAATCTATTTTTAGAACACGATCGTTAAAAATTGGTTTAACATTCAAGTTATACGATAATTTATTATATCAACATAGGGTAAAAAGTAAATTACATGTGGATAGAAACCAGCGCTTTAATTTGAATCAAAGTCTCAAAATAGTTGAAAAAGTGTCAAAGGCGGGTTTTCCTAGTCCACAACCCAAATAGCCAACTAGAATATCCGGATGGTTGAAATAATTAGATCATGTATATATTATCAGAATCTAATAGGCGTTAGGAAAAATTATGTTAGATAATTCTATCTATACATAATATCTAGCATCATAGTGTACTAATTTCCCTGCTCCTGGTTTCGCGCAACTACGTTGCGCAACTACTTATGGTTAATATAACGACTAATATTTATAATATATTATATAAATATATATAATATTAAATAACTTTTGATTTACTAGTCCGTTTTGGACGATTTTACTACCAAAATGTTCGTCTCAATGAGACGATTCTAACAAGCCCAAAATCATTAAAATCCAATCACAGGGTCATAATATCGCTAAGGTTTTGCATTATTGGATATATATTAAAATTTATATATATAATAATACAAAACCTTGGGTATGGCGACTTAGGGAAGTTGGTAAGTTGTCACCTCCCAAGTGGCAGGTCTAGGGTACTGGACGATATGACCTTTGGAGGAGAGGGTCCACCAACCTGGTCACCGGATTTGTACCGGAGGAAAAGAACCTATGTTCTGGAATTAGGTACCAGTGGAAGAAAAACCATAGTAGCACCTAATGCTGGGTAGATTAACTCTTCCGGGCCAACTTGATTGGAAGTTTGGGGTATCTGGTGACGGACCGGTAGAAAAGTAATGGTGGGTACCGGGGTCGGTATGAACCTTACAAGGGCAGAAGTAGGTTATGGTAGCAGTTAGATATCTCCTGACTGCAAGTTGCTTGCCTCGGTGAGTGTGTAAGTTACCGAAGTGTAGGTAATACTTGTATGGAACAGGAACTGCTCTACCAAGTGTACCGCAAGGATAAATTAGTCCTAAGAGATGTAGTTAGTATCCGGGACTGTCTTCGACTGACTAATGTATTGGAGGGCTGTACCGGTAATCACAAGTAGGATTGACATGCGAAGCGTTGGACCAAAGAGTTTAAATAGACAATCCCCTAGTTGGGTTGTAGGTATGGCAACTAGTGTAGAACCTTCGGGCAGACTACTTAAATTAGACAACCAAAAGTTGTACATGTGGCTAGTTGTACTTTCATTTAATGTAACAATTGTGGGTGCGCCCAAAGAGGCACCCTTGATCCACAGGCTTGATTAAATAAACTCTCACCCAGAGTGGGAACTTTGACATAAAAAAAAAATAATAATAATACAAAACCTTAATTATCTTGTGACTCTGTGATTGGATTTTAATAATTTTGGGCTTGTTAGAATCGTCTCATTGAGACGAACATTTTGGTAGTAAAATCATCCAAAACGGACCAGTAGAAAAAAAGTTACTTAATATTAAATAATATATATATTGTATATATTATATATAAATTATATACCGTATAATTTAATATATATATTATATATATTATATATAGACGTGAACACCACCCTGACCCATGTATCCATGGTATAAATCACGTGATAAATGGCACGCCCCTTACTGAACAATATACTACTACCAAAAAACTAGAATATTTTCATTGGATACTATTTGAAAAATTTGAAAATGTTGAAGAAATAGGTAATGGAGGCTTTCTACCGTTTTCAAAAAATGTTTAAATAATTCTGGATCATATGAAGAAGTGGCAATTAAGGTTGTAAAAGATTCAAATAAAAATAAAGAACCATTTATAAAAGAGGTATTATATTAATATTTTTGAATATTATTTTTATTTTAAAAATTATATTTGGTTAAATATATTAATTTATTTTGTTTTTTTAGTTGAAGGCTTGCCATAGTTTAAATCAATATTTAGGAATATCAAGAGATGAAAAAATAAATGATTACATTTTAGTGCTTAGTTATGCAAAATATGGTTCATTGAGCAAAAACCTTACTGATATCTTTAAATTTGAATAGAAACTCAAATTAAAGATACTCTGTGATATTATATTTTGATCTTGATCGTATTCATTCTAAAAAATATTTACATCGAGATATTCATCCTGGAAATATCCTGTTAAAAGAAGATTATGAAGCATATATTACCAATCTAGGTTTATCAAAACCGCTTTATGAAAAGGAACAAGAAGAATATATTCATGGAGTTTTACCTTATATTGCACCGGAGCTCTTTCAAAAACAACCATATACTCTAGCTTCAGATATTTATTCATTTGGAATAATCATAGTAGAAATAACAACTGGTCAAAGACCTTTTAATGATTATAAATTTGATAACGATCTCGTAATAATGATTTTTAATGGACTGCGACCAAAATTTGGACAAGGAGTTCCTGATTGTTATACTGAATTAGCAAACCAATGCATGGATTCGAATCCAGAAAAACGTCCAACATCTAGTGAAGTAAGAATAAAACTGACAAATTGGTTTATTATTATGAAGAATATAAATATCATTGAAAGTGAAGTCATAAATGAATTTAAAAGACAATTTTTAGAAAATGATGAGATTAATAAAAAATTGTCAACAATTAAAGAAAATTTTAAAAATATATACACAAGTAAACCTTATAATGTAACAGAAATTAGTAAAACCCTATCAAACCTGAAAATTAGCAAAACTGCGGGTATTATAGAAGTTCCAGATGATATTTAACAAATTAATTAATATTACTATGTATTTACTAGTAAAACGGCATGACATTTGGTAAGGCTGGTGCCTTATTTATTAAACACTTAAGGTAGGATGAACATAGATCATTTTTTATATGATCTACGTGGTATATTAGATTTTTATATAGTAAATAAAAAATGCTTCTGATAAATTTTTTTAAGATTTTGACCAATTTGTATAAAATTTATACAATAGTTTGTTTTAAATAGTTTGTTTATAATAATGAAGTTGCGCAATATTCATTGCTTTAAAAAAAATCAACTTTATATATAATTAAATTTTTGTAGGACACTATATAATTTTTGTAGGTTGTACAAAGAATTAATTGGTCAGATCATATGATGTTTACATGTAAATCATATGACATCATATAAATTGGTTATACAAAGTTGATCTACAATCAATTTTATATGAAATTGGAAATTTGTACACCCTACCTTTAAATTCTAAATAAATTTATAACAATACATATATATGAATAATAAAAATATGTTAATTTAAAGCAGTATAATATTATATAAATTTTCATATAAAACAAAATCTATTGGTATTGTTCAGAAAATTCTGAAATTATCCAATTAATTGTTCAGAAAAACGGGCCCATTTTAAAGAATGCTTATTGGATATATGCATTTATACAGTTTTATATGTTTTTTATGCGATATTTTTTAATCTTCTGTACAAACAGAAATCGCCTCTATTCCAAACAATTTCTGCCAATTTTAGAACAAACATTTTTTATATGGTTTATTTTGCTATAATACTTATGTGAGCAAACATTAATTTAAACTTCTAAATAATAAGTTAGCAATCTTTGATCTTTGGCTAATCTCTGTTGAAGTAGTGCATAATCGTCAAATATAGAGCTATTCTCCGAAAAGGTTTGCAATATATTCTGATCGATTTCAATATTGGAATAAAAGGATTATGATTTTTGAGATATTTTAACCAGATTAAATTATTGACTATTTTGCTTTAAAATCTTGAAATGAAGTAATGTCTTGTCTAGAGATAGTAGATGAATCCGGATTTATATTTATACCTGGGTTAATCCGGGTTTTAAACAAATCCGGATTCAATTTTTTGAACCAACTAAATCCAGATATAATACAATCCAGATATAATATATAACAGGATACAATATACAATCCGGATACCACATATAATCCGAATACAAGATATAATCCAGATATAATATATAATCCGGATATGTGTACTATCAAAAGAAAACATGCCATTGGGTTTCACTTATATTTTGTATCAGGCACAATCCCTAATAAATTAGATAGATTGTGTTTAGTACAAAATATAACTGAAATTCCAATGAACGAAGTTACATCATTGCTATTTAACTGTATATAGATTTATATCCGGATATAGATTTATATTCGGATTTAGATTTGTATCCGGATTTAGATTTGTATCCAGATTTAGATTTGTATCCAGATCCGGATTAATCCAAATATATTTATATCCGGATTTAAGTAAAATTGGATTCGTTTTTTTTAATTCTAGTTATATCCGGATTGAAAAAATCATCTTGGTTCTAACTCTAGTCTTGTCCAAGCTTCAAATAACTAAAGTATCAATCGTGGAAGGTATCGAGGTAGTTTTGTAGTAAACACCTGGATATCTTGAAAAGTTAAATTGCATTTTCTCGATATCCAAATTTCCCGCCTTGAAGCTTGTGAACAGTAAATATAGGAATAAAACTTGTGCAATAAGCGTTTCTTCAACTTGGCTGAGTTGAGAAAGTTCACTGAGAATTTATCCTATTATACACTAACAATTTTAAACTTTAAATTTTATGATTTTATAGTCAGCATGCTTAGTATCTGAGTTTTATAATTTTTAAAATACGAGAATTTTAAAACTCTTTAAGCTTTTAAACTAAGATTTCTTATTTTGATTAAATTATAATTATTAAATGATAGCTACTCATATAAAGCACTTTAGCCTTTTAATATGTGGAAAAAATTTCTCAACCTTAATTATACATAATTTCATGAATATTAATATTTTAAGTCTGTTATTAAATAATGGGAATATAAAACTTATTAGAATTATTCAATAAAAATATTTGACCATTAATTTAACGAAAACATTCGATCCAAGATTTGATACTGAATATTAACTTTATTGGTATTTGTTAAAAGCCCAATAAGTATATTGGATATATAAGTATGCATAGTTATTGATATTTTATAACTTCCAATATTTTAATTTATAGAATATTCAGCTTACTTTCGAATTAATACTTGAAGTTTGCATTTGACCTTATTCAGATTTGAGTTGAAATAGGTATTTTTGTGATTTGTAGTTCTTTAATAAAGTGTGCCCTGTAATGATAAATGTATTTTATATACGATTAAATGTGTTAAAACTAAAATCGACTGAAGTAGCCTCAGAATCAACATTTCCGACTTTAATTACTGACAAAATATTAAATAATTAAGCACATTTCTTTGAATATATAGTATAAAGTAAAATACAGTGTATGTGTATACAAATGTGTGTATTTATATTTTAAAATTCCTGATTTGAAGTTAGTTTAGAGCCAACTTGAAAAAACTAAAATTGAAATCTCAAAATTGGCTAATTGGAGCATTTTGGCTTTCCTATATACAATTTTTTTCTAGAGGTACATATACCGTAAGTGCACGTGTTACAAGTGTATCTGTATATTGCAATAAATATTAATTCTGGCATACAATGTATACATGAAGTTTAAATATAATAACTTCTAATTAAAATAAAATTATATACATAAACTTAATTATATCTACCTGTTTTTATATTCAGAGAACGTCTAGCTGACTTATATATTTTGTTGATTTAACCTTAGTATTAGGGCCACTTTATGTAGGATTAGGCTAAGGTTAGGTCCGTTTATACTGTATACCGTAAAATCTCGAAATAGGGGGCATGGGCGGCATTTCGAATCTTGGCCCGAATTAAGCTTAATTCAGGTAAAATTTTGTAATTTCACCCCTGCGCACTATTTCGAGATTTTACTGCAAATAAAGTTTTCTCTCAAATATTTTTATTAATAACTTCAAAATAGATTTATTTCCGTTTTACTTGTTTTGTTTTGTCAGTATTACCAAATTTTTCTATAATTTGACTGTTTTGTTGTCGCGACATTGTTTGATTTTATTGTTTGTTTAATCACACGTTCCCCTATCCAAAAATATAAAAAAGGAAATTTTAACTTCAAACCGCCTAATTAACCCTCATTAGGAGCCTGGTTTTTTACTAAAAAAAAAATATTAGTAATTTCGTGTTATTGTTACATCATATATTATAGAGGTGCCTCACGGACAATTTAAGCCAATAAAGATTTTTTGAGATATTATTACTAATTACTTATATACCTTACACCGGCACCACAAATAACATGTGAAGCCAATCAAGAGAAGTTTTAATCTTCCTTAAATCTATCAATATTGTTTTATTTATATGAAATAGATATTTAAAATGTATCAACTTATCAGTTATTATTTAGGCGCTAAATTACCTGGAAATTTTCACTAGTAATTTATATAAAGTCAAGTATAAAACTATGTTTTTATTTTTTTTTCTCTATTTATAATGTGGGCTCTGAGCATTCGTCTTATAGAATACTTGAAAATTCGTTAATTAGGACGAAAGGAATTATAAATCGGAACTTAATTAGAATTTTAATACAAAATCATAGCTACTTTGAACAGTTTTGACAAATATTTTTCAATTAAAAAAAAATGGAAAATAAAGTACAATATTTATGTGATAACTTTAAATTTTGCTCTTTTCTTTATAGTTAAGTAAAATTATATTCGATTAATTACTTTAAATCTATTGATAAAAATTTGAACATAATAAAATAATCAATGTAACCGGCATAGTTTAAATTAATTAGTCCGCCGTGTGAAATCCCATTGTAACACCCTAATCTACTATGTCTAATTATTAGTGCATGTTCTGGTTTTGTGTGATCTGTATAATCATATGATTTTGTGTAAAGTTCAATCCTTATCGGTATGCGAATTGTTATAGATTGTATTACTCTATTATTACTTAAAAAAAATTTATAGTTTGGACTTTAAATTCTTTTAAAAGAAAGATGTAAATTGACAAACTGATAATTTTTCATGTTTAAACTTCAACATGAACAACATGAACCAATTGATATCATCAGGAATTAATAAGCTTGCTTATGCACATATGGATCTGGTTATTATTCGTTAATTCTATGTGATCCTATATAGTAATTGGACTTTGAGCTTGAATAATATGGATTTTAAACGGTACATATCACATCTCGATCAACATACAGAACCATGGCTTATATAGTTTATCATTTATATATATATACGTATAAATTTTCTTTACTTTCTTTTTTTTTATTTTTATTTTTTTTATTTGTTTGAGTACTACTAAATTTAAACCAAACCTATATCTAGTGAAGTTTTAATTATAATCGTAAATCTCTTATCTGTACTTAAAAATTTTCATTTGCGCATTCCCATAGCATAATCATGGATTTATGACGTATACCCAGGGCTTTGACAAATTTTTTTTGAAAATTTTATTTCCTAAATTAGTTCATCATATTGTAGAACATTGGGTGATTAATGTTTGGGTAAACCTTGTTATATATCTAAATTAGGGTGTCCAGAATTCTACAATTTTTATCCGTTATTTTCCGCACACAATTGCAAAGGATTTTGCAGTTTATTTGGCTGGCGCTACTGATACTAAAGATACTACTGAGATAATTTGGTAGCTTTATGCAAGTAATTTCTAAGACAATCATCAAGTATTAATTCGAAAACAATAGACTATGTTCTGCGTTATTTGAATCAATCTACGTCATTCTTAAATTTTCACCGATTTAGAAATATCTTAAGTCAATTCTTAATGCAATTAATTGCAAAATTTAATAAAAAAAATTAGAAACAGAATTATTAAATTATACTACAAATATATTGCGTATTAATATGTCATATTAATTATATTAATTCATATAAAAAGAATAAGCTTTCGAATGTTTAATTTTAAACAAATCTTTTTCATTATTTCATTATTAATTCTTATTATGGAATGATACAGCTTTCTGACTCGTGAAATCTTTATCAAATATTAGAAACTTTTATTCGTCAAAAGAAATAAAACGTTCTTTAATGGATTGAAATAAATCTAATTGCACTTAAAAGTCCAAGAGATTCACTTAACCCAAATTTTAAATATTATAATTAAGAAATCCTTTATGTTGTTATAATTAAAAACTTCATGCAATTAAACTGATTGAAAATAACCTAGGGACGCATTTTTATAAGATAGTTTATGCTGTGCACCAAGTAACGAAGCAAAATAGTCAAGATAAAAACCTGGTGAAGGATTTTTTTTTAATATGCTTATGTTTTTTTTAAATAAATTTTAATATACTGTACAATTATGATAAAAAGATTAGTATGTGATATTGTTTTATCTTGCAAACAGTAGTTGATGATGGCATTCATGTATAGAGTGATTTAAATCACCTTTGCTTTTTTTTATTCAAATTTACACTTTTTAATATAGCTTTAATTTACGCAAATTTATTTCTTTATAAAAAATTTTATGTAAATTTTTTATCACTTTTTATTTATGTAAATGAACGTTTACGATATATTAATGTAATATAATTTTTAATTTTTCACCGATTGATAAATAAAGTATGTCGCTTTCGTTTCGTAGTTACATCGGTCATTAAATTTATTATTTATTTAAACCTCAAAAATTTTTTGATCCCAATCATTCAATCCAACTTTTCACTATATTGTCAATCGCACAAATGAACCACAATGTGAAACACAAGTTAAAAATTTCATAGTTCAAATTATGACAAATTAGAATTATTTGAATTATAAATTTATTGAGTCAATCATTATATCGTTTATAATTATAATTTAACATTAAAAGTACATTTTTATTGCCAATTCAAAAATTATCACGTATTGTATTCATCTCGGCAAAAAAAGCCACCTATAATAAGATTTTATTCTTCATTGCATGTAATTTAACACTGTTAATCTCAGTAGGAATTGGTAATTTTTCTATCATCTTTTTTCAAATTTATGTTCTTTAAGTTAGAACATACGCTAAAATATATCCAATATAAGAAATTTAACAGAAACACAATCAGTTATACATTTATTTAATTCATTTTACTTTATTCAGATGTATTTCAAATTCCGAAATTAATCCATTAGTTCAGTAATTTTGAACCCTATATTTCTAAATCAAGAATCTTAAAAATCAGAGTCTTTATTTCCTTTAAGTTCTACTCATTGGCATTAATTTTTAGGGGCATTGACACTGATTTAGCTATGCTGATTCTAGAGTTTGATACACTTTCATAAGTTTTAATTATTTCTTAAAGACTATTCCAGTTTGATGAGAACTAATTTCAAAGGTAAAATCATTAGCATATGCTCCCTACTGAATTTATTAAATACATATTATGAATACAATTATGACTATTTTTATTTCTGCATATAGTTTGTTGACGCTTATCAGTGCATCTTATCAGCCGGCTCCATTTCTGGCTAGTATAATCAGTTCGATTTAGGCTGCATCGTTTAATTCAAATTTAATCTTAACCAATTTCTTGACAAATAAAGAAATTTTATTAGGTATTGGTCGGTCGATCTATAAAACTGTACTACAATATCATAATTATAAAATATCAGAAAGCATATTTAACAAAGAGGTATCAAAAAGTGCAATTAATTCAAAGGCACAAGAAAGTACAATTAATATTAAGGAAACAAGAATGTATTAAGTTTTAAAAATATCAACATTCAAGAAACGTATTATTAAAAAAATTATTTTTAATTTAATTTATTCTATGACTAATGTAAAAATAAAGCAAAAAATATAACTAAATTTCACCTATAGTGACATCACCTAATACAAGTCACTTTCGTCGTAGCGTACTTTCGATATAGTGGATTGTAAATAGAACAGATAACTTCACTATAAAAAGATCAAATTACATTATAAAATTTTCATGAAAGTTTAAGGTCGGTAGAACCGCACAATATTCTACGAAATCACATGTGGCTATAGCTCTGAATTTTAGTTATTTTGTGGTCCGCACCATACAGAAAAATCAAGGAATTTCAATGCTATTTAATAATTTGCTACCAACAACAATTTCTGAAAGCTTTTCGGTGATTTCGCGCGTGTTGATGAGTTTTGAGGTATACATGTGGTCTGAATGTTTTTGTCCAACAATCGGTAATTCATTAATCATCTTATCGGCATCTATAAATTGTTGTTTAATTGTTCTAGTCTCAGTTAGAAGGGACGCAGATGGAGTCAACCCATTTATTAAGTTTTTCAGTAATAACCGAAGCGGTCGGTCGTTTCTGTGGATCAGGATCCATGCATTGCATTGCTAATTCGATATAACAATTAGGTGCGCCAAGTGCATATTCCGGTCTTAATCCCAAACAAATCTTTGTGGCAAGTATTTTATCAAGTGGAACACTCTATCATGATTATTCCAAATGAATAAATATCAGAAGCTTGTGTAAACGATGATTGGCGAGATAATACTTCTGGCGCAACATAAGGTAAAACACCATAAATCCCTTCAATCTCACTTTTAATAGACGATGAAAACCCTAAATAAGCGACATATGCGTTATCTATATCTTGTTGCAAAATATTACCACTATGCAAATCTCTATGAACGTATCCTTGAAAGTGAATCATATTAATATCCGAAATTATACACTGTAGCAATTTCACTTTATTTTTCCAAGTCATTCGTACAATTTTATTAAGTTTTTTTTTTAAAGATTGTTTTTCTGCATATTTTAACACGAAAGTATATTCCCCATTAGAATTTTTCGTTATTCCATGACATTTCAAAAATGATGGATACACATCTCTAATTTCACAAAATACTTTAAGTTCTTTTATGAATTCTAAACGATCATTTAAATTAAGCATTTTAAGGGCAACATAATTCTCATAATTTCTACTTTTATCAATCCAAACTGCACGACATACGGTCGCAAATCCACCTTTGTCTATTTCTATAATATTAAGAAATTCATAATAAGGAATCCATGGCAAATGATAATTATTTTCAGTAAGCATGTTTCTTAATTATCAAAATCTATTTTTTTAGATGCACACTCGTATACATCTATATTAAAATATTCAATTAATTATCAATTTATGTGATTAAATAGACAACAGAAAATTACTTTTTACCAAATTGTTCACTCTGATTATTTAAATTAATTTTTGAGTAAATAATTGTATAATTACAAGTAATAAATATAATAAAAAGTAGAATTATATACCTTCGATACCAATAATTAGCATTTTTTATATCTCTTTCAACTCCAACCCCATTTCGATAGCATTGAGCAACATCTGTCATTCCGGCAACATCCCCCATATCGGCAGATTTTTAATAATAAAAGAATGCCTTACGTTCATCTTTTTCAACTCCAATTCCATTTTGATAACAAAAACGACGTTATATATTCCATTAACGTCACTCATATCAGCAGATTTTTGATAATACAAGAATGCCTTATGTTCATCCTTTTTAACTCCAATTCCATTTCGATAACAATTACCAACATTATTTGTTCCAAGAGCATCACCAATATTAGCAGATTTTTGATAATAAAAGAATGCCATATGTTCACTTTTCACAACACCAATTCCATTTTTATAACAATAACCAACATTATTTGTTGCACTCGCATCACCGATATCAGCAGATTTATGATAATAAAAGAATGCCTTATGTTCATCCTTTTCAACTCCAATTCCATGACGATAACAAAAACCAAACATTAAATGTTCCACTCGCATCACCCATATCAGCAGATTTTGATAATAAAAGAATGCCTTATGTTCATCCTTTTCAACTCCGATTCCATTTTGACAACAACAACCAACATCGAACATTGCAATAGAATAACCCATGTTTGCGGCTTTAATGTATAATTCGAACGCCTTTTTTCATCCTTATTCACATTAATACCTTTTTGGTAATTATATCCCAAGGTACGAAGTTCAGAAGGACTTGTAAAATTTATATTTTTATTATTTAACATCAAAGACTCGATAGAAATCAAATTTGAACGATAAGTATACATTATTGTTCATGTAACTTTATTTCTTTATTAATTGAATTAGATTTTCATATTAGCCATTTTCTATTATGTGACACTTATTTACATTCATCGATTAATTATGAAAAATAATAGCTTATTTTAGATACTTAAATTAAGAAATGTTCTATTCACAGACGATAATACATAATATTATTCTTTTATGCTCACAATCTTGAGATTATGAATTGTAAGTATTTATGATGTCTAATATTTTTATACATTATACGTAAATGCAGGATAATCATGTGATGGTCCCGACGACGACTACTTAGTTATACAATAATTATCTATATTATAAAGTCGATTTTTCTTCTACGTTGCACTTTTAACAACTTTCTTTTTGTACTCCTATTTGCGCACGACGTTAAACGAGAATTTATGGTACAAAATGTATCGATACTCTGCGTCATCATGAATTTGTTGATTAATAGACAAAGCCATATTGAAGAATAAGTTGAGCTGATTTTTAATATATCTAGCGAACTTATTTTCATTATAATTCTTTTAAGCTTATAAAGAAAAACAAGTTCACTAGAAACTTCCTAACATCTTTGTATTCTTAGGCAAAAACTTCAAACTCGTTTTATCTTTATCTGTTAAAAGCTCTTTATTATTTAATAACTTATCCAATATTTATATGTATTTTTTTAAGAAATAGTTCTTTATATAATTTTTAAAGTTACTTTATAAAAAAATTACAGTCAACCTTTCTATAACTAATTGACAACTTTGGGTGAAAAAGTTTATTAAAAGCCCATAACGTATATTTTAAATTTTTGAATCCTTTATCTCCAGAATTCGTTATAAGAGATTTGTTATATAGAGTCGACTACATAATATACAGTACAAAAAAGTTCATTGAGTAAAAATAAAGTATTTTCATTAATAGTTTTTTAAAATAAAATATATAACTCATGTGTAATTTTTTGTTAAATTTACGATTAAAACTTGAATTAGATGAAGAATTTCAGGATGAGCCGTTATTATTAGAAGCACTTAAGTCATTCTGTCCAAAAATTGCATTAAGTACAATAATTCAAATGTATTAACGAGTTTATTAAAGATTTTTAATTTCGGAATAGTCGCCCGAACTGACACGCTCATCCAGAGCGCAACATTGTACACATTACGGTGTCACACCCGAAATTAACCTCTTTATATAATTCGGGGGGACGAAGGCGTTTATACACAATAGACTTTAACTAGGGTGATTTGGTAGGTTAGTGTGCGTATTTTTACGACTTATTCTAAGAGGATTTATAAAGCTTTGTTCGAAAGAGGTACAACTAAACGTATATGAAGATACGAAGAGTTGCAAGATAAGTGTTTTATTTAACGTGTATGAAGACACGGTTATACTTTATTGAATATAAATATAACTATAACTAAACTAATACATTCTTTTATTTAGGGATTGGGGAGTTCGAATCTATCTATATATTCCAAGGGAATTTAGGGTCGAAGTCTGAGTTAAGATGAAGGCGAAAACGAAGGCTTTATATACATGATTCAGGGAAAGTATTCTTCCGCTTCTCTATTAGTATCCGTGACTTTAATGCTTTTAATTACATTGAATAAACCATTGATCAGTTACCGCTGCATTTAGTGATATATTTCGCCGTTTTATTTTGGATTATTTAATCAGTTTAATTAGGGGTATGCAGATCAATAAATTATGCGGTGTTACGGTCGAGTGGGAGAGCTTCGGGTATTTAATCCGGTTTAGCTTCGATCGTGAGCAAAATAGGGTCGATTTAGTACTACTGAGGGAAATCGGATCACGAGATATGGAATCACGGGACTTTACGATATACAATAGATTTATGCGGTTTGAAGTTTAATCGAGCAGTAGGTATTAACTTGTAAAATTTAGGGGGTTTAAGGGTTTCCTTTATTTAATGTTTATAATTGTTACATACAATTTTCCTTTATTTAATGTTTATAATTGTTACATACAATTTTCCTTTATTTAATGTTTATAATTGTTACATACAATGGATTATCCTTCAGTACAAATGCAACTTAATTTGCAATTGACCGCCCCCCTCTTACGTCCAAAAACCCAATCTATTTATATAACTTCGACTCATATGTAAATTTTATTCCTTGGCTTATGATCCAAATCACTCGCTTGGAGATTCGATCTCCCGATTGGAGACTCGATCTCCCGATTGGAGATTGATCTCCCGTTGGGAGATCTGATCCCCAGTCTGGAGATTTGATCACCTACCCAAGCCACATTAACCTTTTTTCAACATAATGTAAAATAACAACATGACGCTAACCAAATAAAGAAAACAAAGGAAAAAAATGAAAAATTAAAATTTCTGCCGTATCATCATGTGACATTTCTAGTGGATTAATTCTGTAGATCTTCGGAATTATTGGCCATTAGTCACGTGGATCATATGACTTTGCTGCGCATAAATTCGACGTAACAACGGTAAGCTTTTATTCATGCGTGAATAAAAAAATTAAATTAAATATGGACGCTTAATTATTTTCTAACGGGAGCCTAATTCCCCACCCACTTCTGATTGGAGGAATAAATAAAGCAGTTATAACTAGTGCTCCGAACGGGTCGGTTCGGGTCGGGTTATAGCCAACCCGAACCCGACCCGAAATTTCGGGTCGGGTCGGGTTGAAAACTTTCGGGTTAGCACTTCAACCCGACCCGAATTTTTAAGCCCAACATGCTAAAGTTTTAAATAAAATTTTGCCTTAGATGTAAATAAAAAAAAAAAAAAAAAAAAA
>QKWP01000433.1:0-25568 GCA_003550325.1 Gigaspora rosea
TACAACAAAATTTAATTAAGACAAAAGTTCATAATAAAATGCGAATTGATACTCTTAATTATCTTTTATTATCAAAGTTAATGGTCCTTCTTATAAAATTTAATTTTCAAAAAGCTTATGATTTTTGGGCTAGTTTTTCTCATTTTCAATTATAGATATTTAAGTAAATATAGTATTTTTGTTTTAAAAATTATAATAAATAAATTTATTATGAATATTTTTAAAAATTTTATTTTTAAAAAAATATTATAGTGCACATTAAATTTTTTTTGAGAACATAAAATTAAAATTTATGTACTCAAAGAACAAAAAATTTTTTTGAGAAATTCTTCACTGGTTATGAGCCTCAAAATAAATACAGGTAATAAACCGGTTATAAATCATGCAAGTGACAGACATTTAAGGTTGCCCTCAACTAGTGTTATGAATTAGGATAATCGATTAGTTAGTTGAAAATTTTTAATAAATCGATTAATAGTTGTTTATGTTTAACTAATTAACTAATCAATCAATCGATTAATTGATTAATCAATTAATCGATTAATCGATTAATCAGTTAATTGATTGGTCGATTAGTTGATTAATCGACTAATCGATTAGCTAAATATCTGATATGTACTGACCGTACATACGCTCTCTACATATATTTATAGCAGCATATATTGGTATATAGACAACTAATCGAATAAGCAACTAATCAATTAACCAACTAATCGATTAACCAACTAATCGAATAATCGATTAATTAGTTAATCAATTAATCGATTAGTTGAAAATCGATTAATTGATTAATTGATTAGTTGGCTAATCGATTAAAATCGGGTTTGTAATAGTCAATTGATTAGTTGCCAACTCGATCAACTAATCGATTAATCGACTTTCGATTCATATCACTACCCCAACGCCCTATTGGTCAATGATCTTCCTAATTCTGATTGGGCAAAATTGATCACGTAAACTATCATGTGCTAAAATGATTATACATAATTGTCCGGAGCGTAGCGGAGGACTCTTAATTTCTATGCAAAGTGATACCAAAATTTCGTTTTTGAAAAACGTAACTTTGCAATTTCCGTCTGTCACCATTTGCATATTTGTGCAACACAACAAATATCACGTTATTGGAAACCGATTGGCTGACATAAAAAAAAATAATTATTATTTTATGCTCCGGACTTATATCGGTTTCCGATTCCTAGTTTTATTGACATAGTTGATCTCACCCCCAATGTATCACATTCTACTCTGTTTAATGACCGAAATTACGATTTTGATACATTTATAGTAAAAATATCAAAACGTAATTTTGGCATTTTCTGTCTGTAATGCCACCAGGGCCACGGAAAAGTTTGGAAACAAAATTTTCCAAATTTATCCAAATTTTTGCAATTAATCCCAAAATTTCCAAATTTTTGTGCTTAACCCAAAATTTTCCAAATTTTTGCTGATTTTTTCCCTATGAGAAATTACAGCACAGAATAATACTGAAATACATGGAAAAGTTTGAATACGTGACCCCACAAACCTGCACGTAAATATACACAGGACAATGCACGGGAAAGCAAGTTCATGGCACGTAAAAGGGCGCGAATTCCGTGCAACGCTGCATGTACTTACGCATATTTACGTGCAGGTAACATATTATAGCATATGTCCATACATATATACATAATAACATATATCGTATATGCATTATTTTATTAACTAAATTTTATTATTATATTAACTAAATTTTATAAGTTTTATTAACTAAATTTTGTATTTTATTAAATAACTTAATTTATTTAATTATTTTATTAATTAAATTTTATAATACAAATAGTTTAATTTAATAATTTACATGCGAATAAGAAAATACTTCTAATTACTAAAACTGCCGACTTTAAAAATAACCCAGCAACAAATAATATCGTAAAAAAAACAAAGTAATAGTACCAAAATGAAAGGTTTAAAAAAAAAATCGAAATGACTACTCTAGAAATAACTCCAATAGGGACAACTCCGATTGTGGCAACTCCAATGGCAGTAACTCAAGGGAGAGGCTAAAATGCAATAATATACAGAGAGATAAAAAATAAAAGAAAAAAATAATAGTAAAAAAAAATAAAGCTGCGATACCACCAAAAATGATGAAAAACATACACCAAAAATGATAGTGATTCCAAAAGAGTAGCTTCCAAGGCAATAACTCTAAAGGATGGTTTAAACAATGACAATAACTAAAAAAAATTATATAAAAATTAATGAGTTGTAAAAAAAAAAAATTATAAAAAAATATAAGATGATAAAAATGATAAGAGTAAACAAAAAAAAAAACAATATTTATTTGCTTACAAATCAAATGTAATTTGTGCGCGTCAATGCACGGAAATTATTATTGATAAGTGCAAAAAAAAAAAAAAAAAAAAAAACAACAAAATAAATGTTTTTGTGCGCGTCAATGCACGGAATTTATAATCATTAAGAATCTTAACGATCATCACGTTAATGCACGGAATTATGATCATTAAGGATCTTAATGATCATCATGTTAGTACATGAAATTATGATCGTTAAGGATCTTAACAATTGTGACAATTGTGATATCATGCACAAAAATTATGATCGTTAAGAATCTTAACGATTGTGACGATCACGATATTAATGCACTGAAATTATGATCGTTAAGGAGTCTTAACGATTGTGATGATCATACATTTTGTACAGAAATGATCGTTAAGAACCTTAATGATTGTGATGATCGTTACGTCAGTGAACTGAAACTTTCGTTAAGAATCTTAACGATTGTGCACGTCAAAGCACGAAAATTATGATTATGATCGTTAAGAATCTTAACGATTATGCATGTCAGTGCACGAAAATTATGATCGTTAAGAATCTTAACGATTGTGCACGTTAGTGCACGAAATTTATGATCGTTAAGAATCTTAACGATTGTCACGTTAGTGCACGGAAATTATGTGATCATTAAGATTAATACACGTTAATAAATGGTTATAATACTATGCACGATAGTGCACGGATTTCAATATTTCGTGTGATAACGTGTATTAAATTTTTTGGATGATCAGTTTCCGTGCAGTTTCCGTGCAGTGATTATGAAACCCGTGCTTACCCGCATACAATTTCGTATTTTTACATGCATTCCCGTGTATCGAGTTTTCATAGGGTTTGTGGGTTACACATGATCTACCCAATAATAATAGGTCTTTTATACATGTGATCCAGGGCCACAAATAATTTTTCCAAATGTTTCCAAATTTTTGTACTTAATCCCCAAATTTTCTTTATACATGTGATTCGACTAACAACTAATAAAAAAATGGTCGATCTTTTGATAGCTTGTTCTTTGAACGCATACAAGGTTTTTTTTATGCCCTTTGTCAAAACTTGGCGCGAATATAGTAAGTATAAACTCAATAATTTTCGTCGCGGCTGATGTTAAAAATTGATTTTATTATGAAATTTTAGGTGCATGTTTTAGGTTAAATTAATTAAATGTATATATACTTTAGTAGGTTTAGTAAACCTAAGCGCGCAGTTGAGAGTTTTTCTGTTTACAATAATCTTTTAGAAGATGATAGACAGAGTTTAAGCGAACATTCATTGAAAATGTTGTACTTCAATCAGCGCAAATAATAAATTTTAATAGAAAAAAAATTTTTTTTGCGATATCCAAATTTTTCCAAATTTTTGCTGAAATTTTTCCGTGGCCCTGAACGCCACGTATCTATTTTTGTAAATTCGTGTAACAACAACAAAGTTTTACACGTTTGTGCACATGAGATAAGTTTTTACTTCAGTATAACCTTCGTCAACCTTAACCACGTTGTGTGTTACTAAAAAAACGAGTAAGGATTTTTTTATAGTAGCTTAATCATGATAATTTCAGTGCACTCTAACTCAACCTTCAACTAATGCTTGTTTTTACTAGATTAGGCGTAATTTCTTTAACTATATGTCTTACAATAACTCACGATAATTCCATTGCAATAAAAATTACATACTATATGTCATAGGAATAGTAAGTAAGCCTTGTAACAGTGATTCATGATAGAAATCGTGATAATTTCAGCGCAACTTAACTTTTAACTACATAATGTGTGCTACTGCAGTAGTGAATAAGTTTGGTAACAGAATTTTTTAGCAACTTTCTATAGAAATCACGATAATTTTAATGCAGACTAAATCAACCTTTAACCACATATTTATGTTATTGAAATAGAAGTAAGTTCTATAACAAAGATTTTTTACAGTAACTCCTGATGATAATTCCAATGCAACTAACTCAATCCTTAACCATATACTTGTACCGGAATATAGGTTCTTTAACAAATTGTTTTACAGTATCTCACGATAGGAATCAGTACTTAAAATCTATTATAAAATTTCTGCGATTTTGAAAAAAATGGGAATGATCCACCATGCTAATTTGGGCCAATGTTGGTAGCGTACTTAATTTATTCTCTAAAATTAGCAAAGCGATCATTTTCAATTTTATCAAAAATCGCAGAAGTTTTTATTATAATAGATTTTAGTTACTGATAGGAATCACAATCATGCGTGCCACCAAAGTACGTAGAGTAAGATGGAATAACAATTAGGCTCTGTAACAAAATTTTTTTAGTGATTCATGTAGAATTGTGATAATTTTAATGCAACTTACTTATCTTTTAACTATATAATGTGTGCCACTGCAGTAACGAATAAGTTCGCTAACAGAATTTTCCATCAAGAAATCACGATAATTTCAATGCAGTCTAAATCAATCATTAACCATATGTCACAATAGGAGAAATTTTTATAATGAAGAGTTTTATAGTAACACAGTAGTAACACCCAATAGAAGTTATAATAATTTCTACCCTCATATTCTTATCGAAATAGAAGTTCTGTAACGAAATGTCTTACAGTATCCCTCAATAGAAATTACGTTAATTCTAATGCAACTAACTCAACCTTTACTATATATACTGCATATCATCAGAGTAGAATAAGACGATTTACTGGAATAGCAAGTAAGCTCTGAGACAGTATTTTTACAGTGATTTAGATAGAAATCACAATACTTTCAATGCAACTAACTTACCTTTTAACTACATAATATGTGCTGCAGGTTCAGTAACAGAATTTTTTTATAATTATGAGTAGGCTAAATCAATCTTATCTACCTATTTATGTTACCGAAATAGGAGTAAGTTCTATAACAAAATTTTTTATGTCACAATAATTCCAATGCAGGCTAACTCAACCTTCAATAACATACTTGTTTTTATCAGAATAGGTGTAAGTTCTATGACAAATATCTTACAGTAACTTACGATAGGAATCACGATCATTCCAATGCAACAACTCAACCTTACCTTTATATACTGTATTCCACCAGAGTAGAGTAAGACAATAAAATTATATACTGTGTATCATTGGAATGGCAAGTAAGCATTGTGTCAGAATTTTTACAGTAATTCATGATAAAAATCATGATATTTTCAATGCAACTAACTTAGGTAACAGGATTTTTCCAGCAGAAATCACGATAATTCCAATGCAGACTAAATTAACCTTAACCACACATTTATGTCGACGGAATAGAAGTAAGTTCTATAACAAAATTTTTTATAGTGACTCCTAATAGAAGTCACGATAATTCCAATGCAGGCTAACTAAACCTTCAATCACATACTTGTTTTCAGAATAGAAGTAAGTTCTATAACAAAATGTCTTACAGTAACTCACGATAGGAATTACGATTATTTCATGCAACTAACTCAACCTTAACTACATATACTGCATGTCACCAGACGATAAAAATTACATGCTATGCATCATTGGAATAACAAGTAAGCATTGCGATAGAATTTTTACAATTATTCATGGTGAAATCGTGTAATTTCAATACAACTAACAACTTTTAACAATATAATGTGCGCTACTTGAGTAGCGATGAGTTTGGTAACAGAGCTTTTCTAGCAACTTTCGATAGAAATCACAAGAAATCACGATAGTTCCAATGTAGACTAAATCAACCTTTTAATCACATATTTATGTTACCGGAATAGGAGTAAGTTCTATAACAAAATTTTTTATAGTTAATACCAATAGAAGTCACGATAATTCTAATACAGACTAACTCAATATACTTATATTACCAGAATAAGGAAAAGTAATTCACAATGGAATTGCGATAATTTTATTGCAACTAATTTAACTTTTACTAGATACAGTACGCTAATGCAATAGCGAATAAGTTCGGTAACAGAATTTTTCCAACAACTTTCTATAGACATCTAAATAATTCTAATGCAGCCTAATTCAACCTTTAACTACATACTTGTGTTTCTTGAATGGAAGTAAGTTCTAACTAAAATTTTTACGATAAAATCACTATAATTCCATTATAACTAACTCAACTTTAATTCTTCTGTAGAATTGACCACCCAAAAGTGCAGATCGATGGCGCAGCCGCAGCATAAATAACCAATATAGCAATAGATGACAAGCTGCAACTAGACTTTTTTTTATTTTGAAACCATTAGTCAATATATACGTTCATTAAGAGGTTTGGTATCAACTATCACACAATATAATCGGTAAATTATTGGGCTTCGGTTGTGACTGCGCCATCGATCTGCTCCGATAAGAATCACAATAGTTGTTGTAACTGATGCTGAAATTTGTAACTATTATATGATTTTAATATTTTTTGTGAATGTTTTTCCGCTTTTTTTTAAATTGAGCTCCCAAATTTCAGCATCAGCCGTGCCAATAATTTAAATGCTATGTACCTTAATTTCCCAAAAGTTATTTTCTCTACAACTCATTTGCCTAACATCACGGTAGTATTTTAATTAGTTGTAGATATATATTGTTATTAAATTGTTACTCTGTGTGGCGTTGGGCAATAAATGACTTGGAGGCAAAGTAGCTTTCATAGAATCATACTGTAACCCACTATAATTATGTTTTCCGAGTAATATAATTAATAATTATTAAAATTACTTTTTTTTATTATTTAACAATTTTTACCATTTTTTACATTTTGATCTATTAATTGAGACGCTTGAAATGCTTATAATAAAATAAAATAAAAAATAAAAAAATTATAATTATATTGCTGTATACTTTATAAGATTTAATTTTATTTATATAGCGTCTTTTATTTTATTTATTTAATTATATTTTTTAGATTTAAATTAATTTTTAATTTTTATATAATTTAACATTTCATGCTCCGGACTTACACTGGTTCCCAGTTCCTAGTTTCTTAAATTGGAAATTCTCTAGATCATTTCCAAACGTGGTCCTGGCAGAGTGAACTTCCGACGCTAACCACTGCATTAACGACCCGAAGGTCTATATGCAGTCCTATTTAATCAATATATCATAGTCAATAATTTGAAAGTACTAAGTAGTGATTGTACCCGGGTAGAACTAGCAATTGTGTGAAATAGTAATTTATCCGGATATCTGGGTAATTTAATAGTAACCGGGTAGAGGTTTTCCCAACGGATACAATCTCTAGTACTAAGACTATTAGTCGCTAAGTCACAAGTACGACTTGATATTTTTGTCACATCATCATTTTGCATAATTGCACGACAAAAATTTCACATAAATCTTTATAATTAAAAAGCATTACTTTTTCATATTAATCTTTAAGTAGCGCGTTTTTAAAGTTTATTTGGCTTTGATTTTTAGTTCTTTTCAAATTTTCGGATACCTATATCATTGTTCTTTTTTTAAAATACTTTAAGCTTTAATTTTTCATATTATTGGATACCTATATCATTGTTCTTTTTTTAAAATACTTTAAGCTTTAATTTTTCATATTAATTTTTAAGTAGCGCGTTTTTACGGTTTATTTGGCTTTGATTTTTAGTTCTTTTCAAATTTTTGGATACCTATATCATTGTTCTTTTTTTAAAAAAAAAAAAAACTTTAAGCTTTAATTTTTCATATTAATTTTTAAGTAACGCGTTTTTAAAGTTTTTTGGCTTTGATTTTTTAGTTCTTTCCAAATTTTCAAATATCTATATTGTTATTCTTTTTTTTTTAAGACTTCTTATATCCTAAGCAAAGTTTAGCCTTTTTTATAAACGTATTTTATAATCTATTTTCACATATAGAAATAAATATGGAAAATAAGTAAGTAATATTTGTATTATTATTTTTAAAATTGTAATTTATATATAATTTAATACATTGCTTCTTGTCTATAGTTTACAGTATCGTTATTTCGACATGAAAAAAAACTGGTCATTATTAGGATATTTGAAATATAATAAACAAAATAAAATATTGAGAGATAGAGAAACTGAAGAAGGGGAATATTTAATGTACCTCGAGTACATTTCAAAGAATGAACCAAAAAAAATGAAGCAAAAATCTTTGAATGCAATAAAGGTAAGTTCTAAGAAAGTAGTAGATCCCTAAATGCAATTTATTAAACAGCTTCAAAATTATATGTTGTACCTAGATTAGAATTGTCCCGATCAAGAATCAGGCTGCCCCGGATGAGAATTCGCAAATTATTTTGGCTGAATTATGATTTTAGAGTTAGTGTTAGGGTTAGAATTAAAGGTTTAGAATGAAAACATTTTGATTTTAGTTAGCACAACTCGAGCCAAATTATAAAATCTCATCCGGGACTGTTTTAATTCTGAATCGGGACAATTTCACAACAGACTATTTAATTATATCTATCCACGAAATTTATAATTTTTTTATATGCTATTTTACATTTAATTCGGCCAACATTAGTGATGGGAAAAATGCGCAGAATTCTGAAACATGCGCATTAATGCGTACGATTGAGTAATTATGCGCACACATGAAACCCATATTTACTTGTAAGATTATTTGAACCAATTTTTAGAGTACCACCGGCAACACTATTGCAATTTCTTCAAATATATAATTGAAAGCTGTTCTTTAGAATATGTATTATCATTCTTGCTGCATTTATGCAGTTCCCATCAATAATTGTGACGGATCATACTAAAATTAGATTAAAATGAAATATTTATAGTATAAAAAAATTGACAAGCCACCGAAAAATAAAATTTTGGGCTGCATTTTATAGAATTAGGGGTTAAGATTATTTATTAAAAATATTTTTGTATAAAGCATAGCTCAGAACATTTTATTTCTAGTTATTAAAAATTTGTTATATCATATGATAATATTTGTAATGCCGTGTAATTAGCCAAAGATTAAAGGTTAGTTTTAGAGTAGAATTTATGTTAAACAAGTATAAGTGGTTTTAAGGGTTAAATAGAAACCCACATCTCATTTTTTAATCCGATTTCATTATGATCTGTAACAATATTTTTATAATAATTTGCATTTAGAGGAATTTAGCAGTGACAATAAGCGATTAAATTTTTTATTTATAGAACTTACTTACTATAATTGATATATTTAGATATTAAATGTTCCGAATAAATGGACAAAAAATAAGATTGATGATTTTTGGGGAAGGTATTTAGATTTATTAAGAATCCATAAGAGTGTAATTTTTATATTATTGTACGGGTCTTATGTAACAACCTATGCTTTTTTCACTCATTTATCGGCACATGTTTAAAAAATAAATCATAGATATATTCTTTTTTATTTACGCTATTATCTTCATGACAAATTGGCTTTATATTAGGTAAAGGTGACACAAAGGTTGTTACATCAGACCTGTACAATAACTATAACATATTATGTACATATCTATATATTAATAAAAACTTTTTAATAACCAATTCACTTCTTCAAGCCTTCAAGCCCAAACTACTGCTTTTTCTAGCAATCAACCTCGGCAAAATAATCAAGAAAAAAAAGCTGTTTACCAGGAAAGCCAAATTTTACTATCTATCAATCGATTAATCCACTTAAGCAAACTTGTTAGGGAGGTCAAAATACATATGCTCTGAATTTTCATCTAATTAGAAGAATTTTTTATTATTTGAAATTTAATATTTACTGTCATTGAACATATTTTTCAAAGAAATTTTAATAGTTTTGTAAGTTTACAATTTGGATAAAAATTTTAGTGCATGTGTATTTTGACTTTACTAATAAGTTTACTTAAGTGGTTATAATCAATTTATATAGTATAATTTTGTGTGGTACTTATTTTTGGGTCAAAGACGTTTTTAAGTATTTTACCAAAAGAATAGGGACACATATGATATTTATACTGTATAATCATATTATTTCTTATTTTCACTGTTAAGAATTTAATTTTTTGTCTAATTTATATATATTTATATCTTATTTTTTAGAAGAAGCCATTCTCTTCTTATAAAAGATTGGCACAAATTCAAAAATTATTTGGAATAAATGCCAAATCAATTAGTGACTTGCCAAGGTTAAATCTTTGTAAGTAATATATTAAGTAAATTGTGTGTGTTAAACATTTGATTTTATCTTTTTTTACAAGCTTACTATTTTTATAGCTGCTGTGGCTGATATAATGCCATATGAAGAGCAATTGAACTTTACAGTTCAATCTATTAAGGTTTATATATCTCTTATGTGATGACTATCAAAGGAAAGACTTCTGTATATGCATATACTAACTTGTTTTTATAGATGATCAAAAAAACTTCCGTAGAATTAGCTAAGGCTAATGAAGTAGAAAGATCGGCATACGTCGCAGCTATTTTGCATGGAGTATTGTCGACCTTTAATGAAGAAAAAAAAATTAGATTGCACAGAGAATATCCTCTATCTGATGCTAATGGTAAAGGTCGCTTTGACTTTACCATTACATTGGATGAGGATATTCTTTGTGTAGCGGAAGTTAAAAAAGATGACATAGAATATGGATTAAACCAAAATCTAGTCCAAATGCAGAGCGCATGCAGTGTAAGTATTTATGATTTTGGTAATTATTAGATTTAGATTAATATTTTATATTTCTATATATTATATAGAAAAACAAAAAAAGAAAGCATGAAAGTCTGGATATGGATTATATTTACGGAGTAGTTACTACTGGAGATAAATGGTATTTCTCAGTAGTAACTACTGACAACAAACTTGGGGCAACATATAATCCACTAGAGCTTCATTTAAACAATGAAGACACTTTAAAAGAAGACATAAGTGCATTATTTCGAATGGTTCTTTCTATACTTTTAGATAAAATAAAAAGTATAGAAGAACCACAAACAAAAATGCAAAAAATTAGTCACCTTTTAAACTGTTAAAAATAACTTTTTAAAATTTAGATGCATGCTTTTATTTTTTTGATTAATTGGTGATCCGCGAGTCAATAAATGATCGACATGCACTAAGTAAATTTGACGCGATTTAATTAATAAAAAATCCTTTTGTAAATGTGAAGTTTTTTTTAAAAGATCTAAAAATTCCAGAACAACAAAGCTGGTATAGAGATAACTATAGTTTTATAGTAGTAATATCTAAACAAACCACTTTGGCAGCAACAGAATTGTGCAGATTGGCATGGTAAGTTGGATGTTGATCGCCCTTTCATAACCAATAGGGTGGCACAAATTCTCTCACAACGTTGATTAATATTTTCTTTAGAGCTTTCACCATTAAGAAGAACAGTATATTCTATAGTAACAGTGAAAGATCTTAAAATATAGCGTTCTAGTAAAACGTCCCAATTTTATATATAGAGAAAACTGCACCGCTGGCCAAAATAACTAGATCACCCAAGATCTACGATTATCACAAAATCTGGGTAAATCGATCAAAAATTTAAAAAAAACCTATTCGCATTTTACTTATCTGTCCAAGTTCTTTAAAATTCGATTTTAGATATTATGAAGGCCTTGTTTATTTACATATTGAAAACCCTCTTGCTTCTGTATTTTGAGTCATAGCCAAGAGTATTGTCTGGTATTTGTAGCCTGCTAAAGGTGGCAATTCAGATGGGTTATTTTACCTATGACGAAGGCATAGACACGAATATGAATAAAAAAAAGGCGTTTGAGTGGTATTTAAAATTTGAATATGACAACCATATTCAGATTTTGATTCTACTACCAAGATCGAACGTGGCAAATTCGAATAGACAACCATACTTGGATTTTGCTGTCAAAATTGCATAACGATTAATAAGCACAACCAAAATGATAAAGCATTTTAAATCTGCTGAAGTTGGCAAATTGTTGAACAAATCAGGTTTGGATTCCGCTATCTATATGTTATAGATGTTATGTGTCGTTTATTGATTCCTGTCATTCAAGGATCAACATAAAATATTTTAACGTATAGTACAGAACAAACCGAATGTTTTACTACAAATTTGGTTAAGATTTTTTTATTTATATTTCTATTAGAATATTCCCCTGTTAGGTTCATGATCCATAATCATGTAATCGACAAAACATTAGCCATGAATACTCTTTTTTGGTAAGATCTACCATTACGAATTAGGAAAAAAATTCCCGGTATTTTTATATACTCTATTACTCTACTATTTTCCATTCTAAATTATACTCTTTATCAAATTCGATACTCTTCATCATGTCTAAATTACTCTAGAGTAACCCACCCGCCCACCTTACGAATTTGAATTAAATATATAGTTTTTCTTTTCAGATAAGCAGCCACTATTTTTTTTTTCGGTAAAAGCCACATTATTTTGGCTTATACTATTTTTTTTTGGAATTTCAAAATAAATGCCACTTTTTTTTTTTTTAATTAAATTAAAAAAAAATAAGATTTTCAAATAACCACACTATTATGGTTAAGGATAAATCCCGCTAATATTGTATATGATTTCTATAGAAAGTTGCTAAAAAATTCCGTTACCAGACTTATTCGCTACTGCAGTAGCACACATTATGTAGTTAAAAGTTAAGTTTCGCTGAAATATCACGATTTCTATCATGAATCACTGTTACAAGGCTTACTTACTATTCCTATGACATATAGTATGTAATTTTTATTGCAATGGAATTATCGTGAGTTATTGTAAGACATTTTGTTACAGAAATTACGCCTAATCTAGTAAAAACAAGTATGTAGTTGAAGGTTGAGTAAGACTGCATTGAAATTATCATGATTAGGCTACTATAAAAAAATCCTTACTCGCTTTTTTAGTAACACACAGTACGTGGTTAAGGTTGACGAAGGTTATACTGAAGTAAAAACTTATCTCATGTGCACAAACGCGTAAAACTTTGTTGTTGTTACATGAATTTGCAAAAATAGATACGTGGCGTTACCGACGGAAATGCCACAATTACGTTTTTGATATTTTTGCTATAAATGTATCAGTAATTTCGGTCATTAAACAGCGTAGAAATGTAAGTCCTTCGCTTCGGTGAGATCAACTACAATAAAATTATGTATAGATGATGATTTAACACATGATAGTTTACGTGACAATTTTGCCCAATCAGAATTAGGAAGATCATCGACCAATAGGACGTTGGGGGCAAATTATTAAAACTTTAAATGTCCGTCACTTGCATGATTTATAACCGGTTTATTACTGTATTTAATTTGAGGCTCATGACCGTGACTTTCCGTAGCTTGCGTGCTTTAATTTCTCGAATATAAACGCGTATTTTTAAGCATTATTTATAATCGATTTTATTTGCCCCGGACAATGAAGTATCGTAAGTAAGCGATTTTTACTATAAAGCTACTAATTAATATATAAAAGTTGAATAGAATTGAAACTTAACGAAAACTTTGACGAAAGACAAAACCTAAAATCTAAAACTGGTGAAAGAAGAAACCACAAATCTCCTCTCTGACGAAATGACAAAATACGAAACGTGGCGAAACCCTAACCAACAAGATCAGGCGAAATCTATTAGGTTAAAAAAGCTGTGCTATATTCAGTAATCCATTTCCCTCATGTAAAAATGAAGTGTGATTGTTATTAGCATAAAAGTACGATTTATATGAAGGCATTAATTTATGTATGCATTATCCTTTTAGATTCGAAAAATGCATACAGGTTTGTGTGCGATCGTAATATTTAATTTTCGATTGACAATTTATTAATTAATGCGGTGGTTAATAAATTAGCTCCGAACACGAACGTTAGTTTCTAGTAGAGTACATTGTATACGTAGTAAGTTATATTTTTAATATTATAATTTGGTATACAATACTTGATAATATTTTTATTTCGATATATTTTCGTTAACATTTGTACTTTTTCTAATTCTGTTGGCGAGCATAGAAAATTAAGTGAAATAGTGATGGAGCAAAAATTATGTTCCCGTGATTTTTATCCATCCGATTATAAGATCAATATGCAACGTACAAATGCGAAGTAAAAAAAAATAGAGGCGAAAAAAAAAAAAAAAGAAATCGCAAAAATTCATAAATCCGCAAGGTAAATTGACCTTTTATTTACAAAAATTTCGACACAAAAATTTAGATATCTCTTTCTATTTTGTATTAATTCAAACAATAATTTTTAGACAAATTTAGGGTATCAATACGGGACGTCAAGTTTTTAGCGCCATCACTATTTTACTCAGAATCATCAATTGTTCATTGATATAGAACTTCATCATAGTTTTTTAATAATTGTCTGCTTTACTTTATATCAATGTTTAGAAAAAATATGTCGATTTCCAATATACAATTAATATCAACGATTATTGTAGAAGTTTCCAACAAAATCATCAAACCTGGAAAACCGCACCGTGTTTACATGAAAACATTTTTGCACTTTGGGTTTAATATTCATGCCATCCTCGCTTATATCATAATTGTATCGATTAATATTGTATAATTCGTCCTCTTAATTTCATTCGCTTTCGATATTTTTAATGGTACTGTATCAACGTCTTCCTCTAGATACTTATTAATTCCATCAGAACCACTTATTGTCATTTCAAGATTGTATCTCCCATTTTCAACAGCTATAATCATGCAGCCTTGGTCAACATATTCGATCGTACCGGCGCCGTTTTGATGAATATTACTTTGTCCATTTAAATTACTCAAAACTTGTTGGATCTTTGGTTCGATTTCGCTGATTTATGTAATTGATTCTTCAGATCCTTTTACGTTCAAAAATTTATACTCGTTTTTTTCATCCGTAATTGCATGTTCCCAACAGCACTCGTTCTTCTGATATTACCCATGTTAAAAGACCCCTGATGATACTTGAGAACTTCATTTTCATCATCACTAATGGTTTCGGCGGCATCAACAACCTTTCTGGTTAATTAGAGGCATTACGCCCAACATCCCTTTTACGGTAACGACCTTGGTTATATGTTACGTCCGTTATTTCGTTATTTATATCAACAATTTTCTGGTAATAACCCGTTTTTTTTTTTCATCATTGCCATAACATCAACGACCTCACTAATGCGATTAAAAGTTCTGCATCCATTCGAAATAGGATATATATATATTGTGCGTAGGGTGCGAAACGGGCCGGGTTGGGTTGGGCTTTCTAAGACCCGAAACAGAGCCCGAAAAATTTTTTTAGGCCCGATTTCAAGCCCAAGCCCGACAAAAAGCCCGTTAAACAAACCGGGCTGGGCCTTGTTATAAATCGGGCTCAAGCCCGACAAAAAAGCCAGGTTAGATGGAATTGCCAAAATTAGGTCATATCATATAACTAATATTTGACGTGAAATAAGTTGTCTTGATAAGGAGTTAACTGAGACTGATCTTTGAGATGCATGCAATTTATCTTCAGTTAGCAGTATTATGAGCTACGAAGATAATCAGTTAGAAGTTAGCGAAACAAATTTGTTGGATAACGATCATATTATATCTAATAATTCTACATCACTATTAATTGAAGAAATTGTCGATTTGAGAATTGAAGAAGGTTTAGAATCTTCTAGTATGGAAACAGCTCAAGCTATTTCTTTTAATTTAGATTACGATCCACTTGATGTACTGAATAGTTTTTTAGAACGTGAAAAGCAAGATAATAGCTTGTAGATACAATTAATAATAAATCTGGAAGATCTTTTTGCTATTATAAGATTCCAAACAGCGTATAAAAAAAAACCAGTTTTTGGCCTGTTAATTTAAAAAAGAATGTAAGATAAGAATTATTACTTTAAAAATACATTCGATTGTGTATATGTATTTTTCTCGCTGTTATACAAAATTGTGTATTTTGTAAAGGCAGGAGTTTATAGTTGGGATTTAACGTCCCAACTTGGGACCTTAACAAAAGTTATCTACACAAGATGCAGAGTTGAAGTGCGCTAATAAATTTTCACAATTGAGGAGTATAGTTTAGACTGGTGATCAGGTTAATTTGTGTGTTACGTACGTACTAATCAGTGAAATTAAAATAATTGATTAAATATCATATTACATATATTTAATTATAGCGCTTTTGCAATAAAGTGTGACATCATGATTGCATGGTGATGATAAAGTAAGAATCTCCGAGATTCTATAGTGAATTAGATTTTGAGAATCTATTTGAAATTATATAGAATTGTATACATTTATTATATACAATTATTTTTTTACTCATGTTTTGATCAGTGTTCGATATAAAAAATAATTATTACATACATATTTATGATTAAATCAGTATAAAGCTATTCTATTTTTATTTGTTTTTATATATGTAATACATTTCTCTTGATAAATAACTAAAATGGCCGATGTTCAAGAATCCAAATTAAAGTATCGAGGAGCTTGTTTTAGTTGTCGGATATGCATCATTAACTACTTTTTTTAACTTAAGTGTTTTCTGTTGAGTATCGAAACTTTATTATTTTTTGGTCAAAATACGTGCAATCTCTTTTTTTAATAAGTTCTTTGAGAACTTTCTTGTTGTTCTTCCTCGGGGATTGAAATTTTAAAAGAAAAAAAAGAAAATTATTAATTTGAAGCGAAACCTTTTTATCAACTATTTTATAGCGAGAAAAAAGGGAAAATTTTTTCGTTTCGTTTTTTTATGTTTTGTGGAATTGATTTACAACAAGAAAAATAATATAGATATATTATACGCCATTTCAAATCGTTACTATAAGCAGAGGGCATGCTAACGAATGTTTTTTTAGCGAAGGTTTTTTTTTGAAATTAAAATAGAACAATTATGTAACAGTTATGGTAATTCATTGGGTTTTCATTAAGTTGCGTTGTTTTAAAGTAATCAATTTTAATAAATATATTTGAATGATTGATCAATTTAAAATCGAACGTCCGTCACCTGCATTGTATATTGGGGTGTCACACGGACTAATTAATCAAAACTATGTCCGATAACTATGTAATCTATCATACAGCAGATTTTTATCAGTAAAATTAAAATAAATGATCGAACTTAATTTTACTTAACTTAATTATAAAGAAAAGCGCAAAATTCTAAAGGTATCACATAAATATTGTACTTATTTATCTAATTTTTTTTAATTGAAAACTGTTCGTCAAAACTGTTTCAAAGTAGCTATGGTTGATTTTCGCTAAAGTTCTAATTAAGTTTCGATTTATATGTTTTAATGTAACTTTTTCGTCCTAATTAATGAATTTTCAAGTACTCTGTAAAGTGAATGTTCAAAACCCACATATTAATAGAAAAAATAAAACCATAGCTTTATTCTTTGAACTTTATATAAATAACTGGTGAAAATTTCAAGGCGATTGCACTTCTATATAATAAGTTGATACATTTTAAAATATCTAAAATATCGATTTCATATGAGTTAATAAAATCCGATAAGGTATATAGAAGTAAATCGATTTGCTTTGTGGTAACGTAAAAAATCTGCAATATGATAAATCACATAGTTATCGAACATAGTTTTGATTAATTAGTCTGTGTGACACCACAATTGTATATTTCAACTACGTCATCTACGTCATTACGTCAACTACGTCATCTACGTCGCCTACGTCGCCTACGTCACCTACGTCACTACGTCACACTACCCCTCTACTTTATGTAGCACTACGTCAATATAGCCACACTTTTTTTTTTATATCGCTTAGTGTTACACTTTTGTCATCACTTTGAATTACATACGAAATATTGTTTATATCGATCTAAGTATAGAATGTATCAATAACGTAATGAACACACACCACTGGTTTGTATTATATAAATTTTATTGTAATAAATCTTGAAATAGCAAATTTAATATGTTATAATAAAGTAGTAGTTTTTCAATCGGTTAGTTGCGTTTAATCATTTATCAATTAATTAGTGATTTCTTGGAACCTTTTACTGGAAACATTTAAACCCAATTTTCCCACAGAACTACTGTACACATATCTAATTTAAAACTTTAAAGCCATGCCCCATACTTTAAAGAGTTTTGAGCGCGAATATTGGCAAAAATTAGTGAATTAAAGGTTTTTATGTTCTTTTGTTTTGTTCATTAATTTATTTAACATGTTTGACTAATAAATTTTTTTTTACATAGTAATAGAAATTAAAATTAATAAATATAATCGAAAAACCATTTAATTTCGCTTATTGCTAATACATATAATCGAAAACTATTTAATTTCGCTTATTAATAAATATAATAGAATCGAATATCATTTAAGTTAGCTTATTGTTGTAATGCAGAACTTTTCAATATTTTTATATTCACATGTACAAATTAAGCTTTAAATGTTGTATATATTTAAATTTTATAAATCTATATAACGATAATGCGATAAAAAAAATAGCTAAAGCTACTTTAGTGTAAATCTAAGTTATTTAATTAAATGCAAATGAAATTTATACATGACGCCGGATACGTATATAGTTGGTCAAGTAATTGTAATTGACATCTGTGGCTTAACTTGTCACAGATTTCAGACATGCTACTTTAAATTTAAAATTTAGTGCGCTTTGGCATATCAATTTAAAAATTCAGTGTGCAAAGTGCACTAAATTTAAATTTGAATTTTTTACACTGACTGTTATTTTAACTATTCAAACTTATTTCGTTCCTTTTAGACTACGTGACTTAACAACAAAGCTAGACTAACATCAAGCTAACGGCAAAGATAAAGAGGTAGAACAATTCCCATCTTTACCTCCCTTAAAAACTACTCCTTATGACAACATACTTATTCAACTATCTATTATCTCTTACTCAATACATCATACTTATCCGACTCTTAAATGCATTACCCCTGCCATCAATACTTAATACTTACCCAACCCCAACGATCATAACGATCACCGTGCATCATGAGCCCGGGTCATGGTCTCATGACAAATGGTTGCCCCGTGACTTCAACATGAAATGTCAGGTGGGCGTGATCAGGTTGCAATTTGGTTTGTTTCTCGGGGAATTGACTATACTTGACGTAATTGTTGGGGCTATTTGCCTTTATTTGTACTCGCTCAGATGGTTGCCATTTGCGGAGGTTGATTTTACATCATACTCACCCGCCTTATTTAGCATCTCACGACATGTCTTTCCTCATCTGCTTCGTTCAGCTCGTGACCCCGGGCCCTGCTTAGCCACCTTTTCAATCTGTTAAATTACGTACGTCGTACATATGTCAACTCGATTTTAGGAATCATCAACGTCATCGCCGCGGCATATCACTAATGTGATTATCAACTTTAACTCACGAGGTTGCCCTAGTAAGGTTTTGCCCAAAGGCTCAATCGAACATAATCAAGCATAATAGTATTTGACTAGTTAGAGTATCCGCATTATCTCATCGAAACGCACAGATTGTTTATTCAAAAAAAAAATAAATTAAATAAATTAAAATTAGGTAAGTAAAAGTAAATTACATAATGGATAAATTTACTACAAAGTTCGGCTTCTTTTTACGTTTTATTATTTACGGTCAAAATAATAATAATAATTAATATAAATAAATAACATAAATTTAGAATTAACACTTAAAATTACGTACCATTTACATGACAAATTTGAAATTTTTATCACATATATAATCTCACGTGATAACCAAAAATTTATAAATACAACCCGAATACGATAAAAAATTTTTTGGGGCTATATCAGATATCAGATATATCAGATATATCATATCAGATTAGGCTTCCGCATGGGCCGGGTAGAGCCGGGTACTAGAAGTACCCTAACCCTACCCGTTTTTACACGGGCCCATTTGTCTAAGCCCTACCCTTACCCTAGGGCTCAGTTTTAATGCCCGTGCCCGGCCCATTGGGCTTATGGGTGCCCTTTGGACTGCCCACGGGCTTCAATTACTATTGCCAAAAATCGAATTTCGTAGTTTATTCGGCATTTATAATATATGCGCTTCTTATAAACAATTTTATTGCAAATAAAGACATAAAAATCTTCGATTTTTAATTGCTAAGTGGTAATTTATATCGTTTAAATCTCGAAATTCTATGGCATGTAAGTAGAAAAATGCAAATGTTCTATGTGTATATATAAAAATGTTGAGATTTATAAACACAATGAAAGCGAAATATATATATTTGGGTATTTGGGAAAAGGTAAAAAAAGTTAAATACAAAAAGAAAATATATAGAGAAATTTTTGGGGGTTTTTTTCTTATTATTTTTTATTAAGTGTCCAAGACCTTTTAGTTTGTATAATCGTTGCCAAGCCAATTAAATCGTTGCCAAGCCAATTAATTTCTAACTGACACCTTATATTACGTGTAAATTACGAATTATATAAAATTTTAGAACCCGATCGATTACGGTTCAAATTACAATATGAGATCATAATTATCAAAACTTACATGTAAGCTGAGCAATATTAAGTATGACACATCATAATAAGATTAAAGTCAAATATTAAAAACCTTTTTAGATTGAACAAAAAATATAACACCTATTAAAATTTTAGCTTTATTCAACAAAAATTTGTATAGATCAAAAAAATTTATCTAAAATTTCTATAAAAATCAAAAAAAAATTTATTGAAATTTTTACAAAAATTCAAAAAAAAACTTTACTCAGAAAAAAAAATTAAAAGATTCATAAAAGCTTAATGAAAAGCATTTATAAATCCCAGCTATACTTATTTGCCATATCTAGCCAATTTCTTTGGCACATTAGCGCAGTTATTGTATCCAGGTCTAATAAAGTACGGTTATCTTCAATAATTTGACCTGCACAGCTAAACATCTGTTCTGATATGACGCTTGTAGCAGGTACAGCTAAAAAGTCTCGGGCCATTGCTGATAAATTGGGAAGCCGATCCTTATTATGTTTCTACCATTCAAGTATGTTAATATTTTTTGAAGCAATTGGTTCATCTAAATATTGCTTCACTTCGGAAAGTGGATCATTTTTGCTAATCCGGGTTTGTTTTGCAGCATATTCAAAGAAATCATCAACATGGTTTTCAAATGTTGATGTATCATTTTCGGTGTTAACAATGTTTCCATTATCGTGATCACTAGTTTATGAGAAATGATATGTATGAAGATATAAATCTTCAAATTTTACTCGAATATCTTGCATTTTTCATCAAGACAATATGGTGGCAATTTTTCTTTTTCGTGATAATAATATGAAATGAATTGCATTTTGTAGTGGGGATCGAGGATACACGCGATCATATGCAAGAAGCAGTTACGTTCCCAATACTTGTTGAACTTTTCGACCATAACTTGAGAAGTATCACAGATAAAGCAGTCTGAATGAGATTTCATACTCAAGAGATGAGTATGAATATTCCAAACTGAGAAAAGCGTACTATTAAGAGTTGGGTATGAAGTTGCTGATGCTTTCATCATATAGTTATAAAACGGTCTTAAAACATTACAAATAGCATCCGCGTTTTTCCATTCTTCATTAGAAGGTATGTCAGGAAATGTTTTATCCCTATCTTTCATTCTAGTGACTACATTTACAACTCTTGCAACTGATTGTAACATCAAAAATGTAGAATTCTAGCGGGTATCGCAGTCCAACGGTGGAATTATGGGCTTTATGGATTCTGATTCACAAATATCCAAAAATATTTGATGTCTCCTCGGCGATGTGTGTATTGCTTTAACACAACTACGAATCTTTCCAATAATTTATCCGATTTGTTTTAAACCATCTTTTACGATAAGATTCAGAATGTGGGCAAGACAACGATTATGAAAGAGCTCTTCGTTAATTTCAATATATGAGTCTTGAGAAATAAGATCAGCTAATTCCCAAATTGCAATGTCATTCGAAGCAGTGTTATCGAGTGTACTTAGTAGTAATAAACCACTCATCCAATTCTGTTTTAATATAGTTAGCGATATTAATTCCGGTATGTGGATAGGGAATCAAAGTAAATGATAACAAAATAGAAATGAGATTCCATTCTTTGTTAAAAAAATGCGCAGTAACTGCCAAGTATCCAAGTTGCTAAGGTGATGTCCAAGCATCACATGTAAGAGAAATTCTACCTCAGTGTTCTGAAGGATTTCTTTAATTAATGCCTTTCTTTTACTGTAAGCCATCATGACATCTCGCTTGATTGTATCAGCACTGATGCTGAAATCAGGTAATAATCCATTAATGAGCTTGCGTAAACCTCGCCCTTCTACAAACTGAAAGCTTAACTCGTCCAAAACTACCATATTAGTTAAGTCTTTCTGTGTTGAATCTCTCGAATATGGACTTTTTTCTTGTTTGAGTATTAAATTTTAACTGAGTTTGGCCGTTTGGTAAATTTGGATTTGAACTACCATCATTAAATAATGTTCTTTGATACTTAAGGCAAGAATCTAGATGACGCCAAAGATGTGATAACCCACTTCCTTTTTTATAACTTAACAACTTATTACAGTATACGCATTTAGCTTTTTGTTCATTTTGAACTAAGAAAACTGTTCCATGGGTAGCCCAGGCCCATGCGGAAGCCTATATCAGATATATCAAGATAGTTCTGATATCGATATCAGATTAAGATAATATAAAATTATTTGACGAAAATCCTTTCCGGTTTAGCCTAAAAGGAAATGTGGCGGGTCACGATTAAAAAAACAACCAATAAACAAGATAATCTACGTATAACCTTAACATTATTGGAAACGATATACAGCATGCCGATAAAAAATAATGTTCTAATTCGGACTTTTCTTGTACGATGGTAGTTTTCCATATTTGGTTTTTTCTTTTTTTTTTGGATTTTTTTTTTTTATATTATTTTAATTAAAATAAATAAATTTTTTTTTAATTAAATTAACGTTAACGTAGAATACAGTTTTGTTTGCATAGTTTTGTTCTAATTCGGTACTTCTGTACTTTTCTTGTACGATGGTTGTTTTCCATATTTGGTTTTTTCTTTTTTTTTTTTGGATTTTTTTTTTTTATATTATTTTAATTAAAATAAATAAAATTTTTCCTTAGTTATCGTGAAAATACTTGATCAAAGATCAACCTGTCTTTGCTTAGTATACTCTCCTTTAGGAATAAGATCATGCCAAATTAGCCTAAAAAATTCTTTACGTTTTTATATATTCTATACTACTGTATACTCTTTACTCCATTTAAATTTACTATTTCGAATTCGTAAACCATTACTAGAGTACTGCTCACCCGCCCGCCCACCTTTCAAACTTACGTTTTATTTATACTTTTTTTGATGAAACTTCTTGTTACACATTCTAGTAGGTCTCGATTTCAGATTAGCACCGATTTTCTTTAAAAAGATCGATTCCCGAACATGGCGGCAGTGTATTTAAAACTTCACTGACACGAAAGTCTTATGTCTATTTTTTTATGATATAATAAAAATTACATGTTTTATTTACTTTATCCGTATTAACGTTAATCTTTATATTAACTGTATTTAAGCCTCAAATACTATTTATTTGTTAAAAAAAAATAAAGATTAAAATTTTTATTTCTTATTTATTTAATACCTTATGATTTTTTATTAATACATAATAAAACCGTAACAAGCAATCTAATAAGTATAGTCTTTTTTAAAATTGTTAAGTTAGAAATTTTTGACCGTAATTTAAATATTAGCCAATTGGTCGTTGGCAGTTTGCCAACCAATTGCTACTGACCAAATGTACTGAACAACGTGGGTGGCACGAAGTGCCACCCATCGTACTAACGATTCATATAGAATACGGATTGAATAATTGAATTCAGATTCGTCCAGATTCAAGTTATATACAAAGTAGTATTCAGATTCGATTTGAATAACCTTTGTTAACTCTCGTAAGTGATTAATACTGCAGTATAAGTGAAGCTATGTACTATAATTTAAACTTATTAAACTTAAGAATAGTTTTTTGTCTTATTATAAATCTTCATCATGACGACTAATTCACAGACCGCATCAAACATTTTTTAATGTTATATTTTAGAATATAATTTTATATAATTTTATTATTTTACGGTTTCTATAAAACTCGTGGGTACAGGAAAATAGAAGTTACTGGCTAGTTACTAATATAATGAGAGTAATAAAAGTAAGTTGTATTTAAATTTTTTTTTTATTAATATACAGTAATAAGAGTAATGAGAAGAAAGACTTTGTTTTTTTATATATATAATGAGAGTAATAAGAGACCAACCAAACTTGGACAAATTCCCAAACCTCTAAAAATAATTGATTGATGATAATTTGTATTAATTTTTTTTATCTATGCATTAGAAGGTACTGTGCGTACATATTTATTTATTAATTAATTTAATTATGACATCGTATTTCCATCAACATGTTCATGCATTTAGGCTGAATTCTGTGCAGAACTGCAGCACCGGCCGGTATAAATTAGGATTTATATAACCAAGTAAATAAAAAAAAAAACCAGTACAGTAACGGTAAATCGTAATTTTTTAAAACCAAATGGCAAACGAAGAAATCCCACAAATTATCGATGCTTTCAATCAACTAAATTTTGACAGCAGTCGGCAATTAGCAGATACAAACGAACCAAACGGAAAATATTTGCTCGGTTATTGTTACGAACATGGAATAGGAATTGAAAAGGATGAAAAAAAAGCATTCACATATTACAAAAAATCGGCAGATAAGGAAGAAAGACTGGAAAAGAAAGTAAGAGTTTATAATTAATTATTTTCAAAATTAATCTTCATGAACATCATTTTTTACGTATATAATATATATATATATGTTAGAGATCGATAAAATCGAAATTATCATTTCTATGTTCAGCTTTGCACCTAAAAAAAAGGGATACTGACAAAGTTCTAGTAGCATCTGAAACTATTCACATGAATAATTCTAACGGAATGTATACGTATCAAGTTGGATATTGTTATTATTTAGGAATTGGAGTCAAAATCGATAAGCATAAAGCGTTTACATATTATCTAAAGTCTGCTGAGGCAGGTAATTCAATGGGAATTTGGAAAACTGCCTGGTGTTATTATTACGGAATTGGCGTAGAAAAAATAATTATAAATGGGGGGAATGGCTTCGAAAGTAAGTTAAAATTTATTTATTTTTTATGATGTTTATTGGTTCATTCATATTAAGTTTTCTTACACAATTTTAATTATCAGAGAGTAGGCATAAAAGATTTATTTATTTATTGGATCTATCTATTATTTATCAACAATTTAAGCTCATAAATATTTATTTATTGTGCATTTTAGCCCGTATGTATAAAAAACATTTAATGATTTTACTAGATAAAAATAGCAAAACAAGTTCACAAAACAAGTTCATATTACTTATTTACCATTACGTACAATTGATTTCATTCGCATTAATTTAGTC
>QKWP01000433.1:27456-64321 GCA_003550325.1 Gigaspora rosea
GTGAGTATAAAGAACATTTAATAATTTTACTACATAAAAATAGCAAAACAAGTTCACAAAACATGTTCATAATTACTTAATTACCATTACGTACAATTCATTTCATTCGTATTAATTTAGTCGGTAAATAAAAATAATTTACATTCAATATGAAGTTTAAAACCGCAGATTCAAAATAAATCAATTATTATATAAATTAGACGGCCCGAATTTGGAAAATGTGCACATTGTAATGAAGATAACACTCAACCCGCATGGTGTCTATCATGCGACTCTGACATAGCAACAAGATGGACAAGTAGAAATAAGGATATTGACGATTGCATGAAAACGTTCCAACTTAGAGCCTTGAGTTATGAAGATGTGATTGAATAGATTCCATTTGATAGATTATCAGAAATTAAAAAAATCGGTAAAGGAGGATTTGGCTCTGTATATTCAGCAACCTGGTTGGATGGCATACGGAAAGTTAAAACTATTAAGGACGGTGATAATGACATTTACAAAAGAGAGTGTGAACAATCCAGCACCGTTGCACTCAAGACATTGGCCAGTTCTATGGAAAACAATAATGATTATTTAAAAGAAGTAAGTTAATTTATTGTTTAATAATTTATCTAATAGTTGATTGAACTAATTCATTAATTTAAATTTAAGTTCAAAAGTCTTATGGCATGTAAATTAAACTATACTAAACTCGCAATATATGGCATAACTCAAAATACAGAAACAATGGAATATTTGATGGTATTTCAGTATGCTAATAATGGAAGTCTTTCTAAATATTTAAGAAAATATTTTTGCAACCTTACATGGCAGACTAAATTGGAAATACTTAAAAATATTTCAGAAGAGTTATTTAATATTCATATCTATGCAAATTACATTCATGCTGATTTTCATAGTGGCAACATTTTGCAAGACAAACAATCATATATCGCAGATTTAGGATTGTCTAGAAAATCGGATGAAAAAGTTTTAGAAGGAGATATTTTTGGAGTTATGCCATATGTTGCTCCTGAAGTTTTATCAGGTGAGCAGCAGTTTACAAAAGCAGCAGATATTTACGGTTTTGGAGTTATTATGTCAGAAATGACAACTGGACAAAGACCTTTTGATGGACGTAATTTTGATTTAAAACTTTCAGTTGATATTTGCAAAGGATTACGGCCAGAGTTTGCACCTGAAACTCCTAATTGCTATGTTGAATTAGCAAAGCAATGTATGGATTCTGATTTACAAAAACGGCCTAATGCATGGAGTATTCATTGTAAAATAAGTAATTGGCTTGATGAGATATCTAGTTCAAATGATGATAATGAAATTAAAAAGCAATTCTCAGAGGCAGATAAAGTTATTAAAGCATTGCCAACATCAAAACATCCTGATGAAATGTATACTAGCAAAATTATTAGCACAAAATTAATTTCAAAAGCAATCAAAGGCATTTATTTTCAATTAATAATATATTGTATTAAAAAATTTTATTATAGTGATTTAGTTAAAAATAATAATAATAATTGTTTATTTAGATTTGTCCCAAGCCCAAGCTGATTCTGCTCAAATAAATCTTGATGTTACTAAAATTTGAAAATTTTGTATGTATATAGCTAATAAATCTATTTTATAATTTATAATAGTAATTTAATTTGTATTTTTAAAAACTAAAATTAGCCTGAAGAATATTGAAATATGGATTAAGCCATTAAATTAAATTGTTAACCAATTTAATATACTTTTTGATTAAATTTGTAAATTTCTATACATTCACAAAATTAATCTAATATATTATTATAGTCTATTATATTGAATTAAATTGTTATTTTGTGTAAGTGGTTTGTTTATTGAATAGATATAAATTTTTAAATAAAGTTTTTATAAATAGAATAAAAATACAATTTATAACTATAGTTGGTTTTTGCAATTGTAAGTTTTTTATTTCATTAATATACATGTTTGAATATATATTTTTTAGAAATATTTTATAAACTGCACAATTCTATTTCAATATTTATACAGTCATATCAGTGTCATATCTCTGTATAATCACCCTATTTAGCTAGCAGTTTTTTGTGATTATATAGAGGTGTGCTTAAATAGAATTACCTTTTTACAATCACACAATATAACAAATATATTTAATGTGATCTTAAAGAGGTACTATAAGGTAGATAAGGTATTATGGCACACTATCAATTATGGCACACTGCCAATATCTTATGATCAACTGATCAGAATCATGTGATTTTAGTACCAATCAATTCGTTTCAGTGAGACAAATCGATTGGTACCAAAATTGTTGAATTCTGATTAGTGTATCGCAAAATATTACAATTAAAGTAATATTTAAAATAAATATAGGTATTATAGCAATAGAAATATTGCAGTATACAGCAACATTTTGTGAACCATCAATCAGAATTATGTAATTTTGGCACTATTTGATTCATCTCATAGTGATGAATTGAATGGTACCAAAATTATGTGATTTTGACCAATACTACTTGATATATCATAATTTAACAAAGATAAGCTGTGCAAAACAAAATTTAAAATTAACATAAATTATGAATAATTCTGATAGACCAGTCCATTTTTTATAATTTACCACCAAAATGACCACCTTAAAAAGTGATTCCAAACAAGCCCAAAATCACTAAAATCCAATCACGGGATTATGGGATCATTAAAGTTTTATTATTATTTTGATGAAAATAGATTAGTTTAATCTAATTTTCATTAAAAACAATACAAAAAAACTTAGTGATCCCGTGATCCCATGATCGGATTTTAGCGATTCTGGGCTTGTTTATATAAAAAAAACTTTTATAATATTCAATATAATATCTACACATAGTTTTGATTTGCATAGTATGTTACACATCCTAACTAAAGATGATTTCTTATGCAGAATTTCAATATGAGACATCATTTATTATAAAAAAATCTGCTGGCATAGGTTATATTAATGGAACATACATGGATGTGATAGAATTAGGAGGCATGATAAGAATCCCATCCTGATATATAAGTGTTGTAGAAAGTGCAGTCAGATTTTATTGATTTAACCGAAACAATAATTCTTTTGCCGGTAATCCAGTAGAACAAAAAAAACCTTTGTTATTAATTTGATCGTAAAAAGAAAATAAAAAGCAACCAAACACTATAAGTTGTCTTCTTCAATCGATCTGATAAATGTCCACTCATTGCTAATGTGCAATAGTCATGATTTATGATTGATATGTTGCAAAGATTTTCATTGTATTGTCTGATAATTGATGGAATACATTCACCTTTCTTTAATTTTTTCTATCATTATACTTTATTGAAACAAATCCAGTTGATGTGTTTTTAGGAATTAACTTTGTTATGGGACAAAGGTTTAATGACATCAAAATGTTTAAACACAGCATGAATTGCTTTTTCCATACAATTATTGAAATAATGTTCTTTGATTGATTGTTTGCGTGCAGATGGATAAAGATTTTAACAAAGAATAATACATTCTTCCAAATTCAGGATATTTTTTCTTGTCACAATATTCATAATCGAATGATTTATCAAACTCTTTTAGTGCATGTTTAATGAACATGTCTCGATTGTTCTTCTTATCTTCTTCATATATAATGTGTTACGAACGAATCACCAATTTGCTGAATAATATAATGAAGTTTAGAATTCATCTTCAGTTATACTGAATAATTTTCAAGTTATGACCAATAACAAATTGGAAGCATGAACAATAATCCAACTTCATCAACCAAGTTGAATCCTTAAGAAAGCGATGTACAAAGTAGTATAAAAAATTGCAAGAATGGTAATCAGTGATTCAAAGAAAATGAAATGATTTTACAGAACAAATATAAAATATTCTTTCGACATAGGACATTCTATATATAGTAATTTTTATATTGATAACCAAGATATTTTTTTCTGATATATCATTAGCTATATTTGTCTTTTCTGTTTAGTTTCACATCCAAAATATTTCAAAAATCAAAATGAGCATTATAGTAAAAAAACCCCCAAAGTCATTACCAAACCAGTTTGGATTCATTACTTTGTCAATAGCGCAATTGATTTTTCATATATCAAGATCAATTTCTTTTATTATTTGGGAGGTAGTATTCTTATGTGCCCCTTTCTCGCACATAGTACTGTAACCAACCTTGCCCAGATTATTAGTTATGTCCTTTAAGTAACTTTTAAAAAACTATAGGGCTTAAACATGGTTTATCTTTATTTTGTAGTAGTACAAACTTCAACTGATCCAAGCCTATACATATGTACGTACGTCATCTAAGGCTTCTTGAGCCTCAATTTACTGAAATTTCTGAGATGTCAATTTTACCCTGTGACAATGGTTGGTTAGTTATTATAATCAAAATGGAATTGGTACTGAAAATGATGTTTTATTTATTATAAAAAATCTGTTGACATAGGTAATTCTAATGGAATGGTCCAAGCTGCTCATTATTATCAAAAGTGGAATTTGAAAAAGGATAAGGCATAAGGCATTCTAATAGTTACTACAAATAAAATTAGTTTTTACTAAGTTAATTATGCTGATCGAAAACATATATATCAACCTCTGATATTTATAACAAAATCAGAGGATGAAATAAGGTTGATATATAGCCAATATTAGGAATAAAATAATATTGAAATATAGTTAATATTAAGTCAATATATAGGATAAAATAAGATTGATATATAGTCAATATTAAGTCAATATAGGATGAAATAAGGTTTATATCGACCTTATTTCATCTTTAGTATCAACAAAAAAATCAGAGATAGATTACCCTTCGATTTGTTTATATAAAATATCGGAGGCTGATATATAGGTTTTTTGCCCAGCATTAACTTTTGTCTACAGTAGTTCATAATGACAATTACATTTGGCTGAAGTTTTTTATAGGAATAGAATAAAATTTATCTATAAAAAAACTTTATGAAGAATTGGTAAATTTGCAAGATTACAAAAAAGTATTCAATTCGTTTATAGTATTAAATAATCGTATTACAGTATATTATCATGGTCAATGCTATCTTCATGTGGCTATTAAACGGTTAAGAAAATATTGGGAGTTTCCAATAACACATAAGGCATTCATTTATTATCCAAAATCCGCTACTAATAGAATATCTTTACCCGTAAATGTCATTATATGGTCATATGGCTAATACTGATATAATATTCCAAATTTGATGTGCTACCTTTAGGGAATTAAAGATGAAAAGAATAAACAAAAGACATTTATTATCATTAATATGTCAATCTACATTAATATAAAATTTAAAATGGAATTCTCAAAGTAATAAAAGATAGGGCATTGCAGAGTTTAATTTATGATAAAATACAAATAACATAATATATTATAAAAATTCCAGATAAAGTCTGAGTAAAAACATTCAATATACTATATAAAGTTACTATACATGTAAATGTAAATTGAAATTACAGTAGTACACAAATTTTTTCTATGAATAATTAGAGAGCTTCCAGAAATTACGTAATTTTTTGTTACTAATAAATTTCAACATTTTACCCCACCCACCCACACCTGATACCCTATTAGCCAATCAAATTTTATCTTTTTTTAAAAATTATTTATATGTCCAATTTTTTGAATTGATAATAACTTTTGATCCACTGGTCGATTTTGTATGATTTAACTACCAAAATGCTTGTCTCGATAAAACGATTCTAACATGACCAAAATCGTTAAAATCTAATAACAGGATCCCAAGATCGTTCAACTTTTGTGTAATTTTAATAGTAATTTTTTAGAATCACTAAGTAAATTTCTTTAACATTGAATAACTTTTGATCCACTGGTCCATTTTGGATGATATAACTACCAAAATGTTCGTCTCAGTGAGACGATTCTAATAAGCCCAAAATTGCTAAATTCCAATCACAGGATCCCAAGATTGATAAAGATTTGTATTGTTATTAACAATACAAATCATTATCGATCTTGTGATCCTGTAATTGGAATTTAGCAATTTAGCAATTTTGGGCTTATTAGAATCGTCTTACTGAGACGAACATTTTGGTAGTTATATCATCCAAAATGGACCAGTGGATCAAAAGTTATTCAATGTTAAAGAAATTTACTTGTGATTCTAAAAAATTACTATTAAAATTACACAAAAGTTGAACGATCTTGGGATCCTGTATTAGATTTTAACAATTTTGGCCTTGTTAAAATCGTCTCATCAAGACGAGCATTTTGGTAGTTAAAACATCTAAATTGGCCCAGTATATCAAAAGCTATCAATAATTTTATAATTTTATACTTTTGGCCAGAATTATAAAATTTTGACCAGAATTATAACCTGATATTTTGGCGACCCCACCCACCCACCCAAAAATTACATAATTTCTGGAAGCTCCCTTAGTAAATATAAATTTATCTCTAAATAATTTTTTTTTGTTTTAAATTTGCATCTTCAATTGTATATATAGCCTACTCTCTGTTGACATAGCTTTTGTAGTATTAATTACGTTTCTCTACATATTAAATCAAATATTTAATAATAACTAGATTTATCGTAGTCATATTATTAGATCAGTAATAATACGCATCAAGCGTATTATAGAATAAACGAAATAATCTTTTTTAACTTATTTTTATATTGCTTTTCACATTCTTTAACTTTAGCAATACCAGATCCTATACCAAGCTCTTGCTTTGTTGTCTTTTCGCAAAATACTACTAATAAAAAATTCTCCTGCCTTATAACTACTTCTAACCAAAGTCCTGAAGCTGTATATAAAAAGCCTAAGTCATCCCTACTTTTTTCTAATATTCAAATTTTTCTGATATAACATATTCATAAACTTTCATATACCTTTTAGTAGGATGCATATATTGTCCTAAAGTGTAATGCACTCAATTTCAATTTTACGTAACTATATCATATAAGTGTTAAAAAAAAATCAATTAGGTCAAAATAATTATTTGAAAATATTTAATCCTATTATTAAGAATTATCAAAAATAAGCACCTCCTTTAAAAATTATTCACGGCTTATATTGAAATTTATATATTTATCAAAAAAAAAATTGCTTCAAAATTTCACAAGTTTGACTATAACGGAAGGTAGTGTTTATTTGTGGTAAGATATGGTCAGATATCACTATATAGTATAAAAGAATTAATAATGTATTATGCAAAGATTAATTGCTTACGGTATCTTGGTATTTGGTTCATTTTCTTCTTTTGAAATAGGAATAGAATTACTAGATGGAGCCGTTTTATATAACTTATGAAAGAAACCCCTAGTGAAAGGTGAAACTTCAGATAAAAGGAAGAATCTCTTATAAAAAGTGAAACTTTGAATGAAAGGTGAAACCTCTGGAGAAAAATGAGGCCTCTGAAAACTTAATAAAAAATAAATTCTCAAGAAATGTTGAGTTATATTGGTAAATGAAAGCATTTTTCAATCTTGTATATCAATATTGATATCTGGCGGGGTCTATAGGTCACATATAGAGGGTTCATATAATAACATATAAATATAGACCAACTTGATTTTTTGAGCCTTTTTTAGATAACTTGTTATACAAAGTTTTTCAGTGTTGATTGGCTGACTCGAATCAATTAATTTATACAGTTTAAAGTACTTTTTCAACGTTTTATATTTTACTCATTTTTTTTATTATTAGATTTAGAAGAGAATAGTCACAAAATAATCATAAAACATTTACTTAGAAACAAATATAACTGTATTATTATATTTACCAAGCAAGCAATTAGTAAAATAAAAAATATAGTTGAGAACTTATTGTCAAAAGCCCAAACTAATAAAAAACCAACCTTTGTCAAAGTTATTATTAACTTTAAATGAGCCTTCTGAATTAGAATAAAAAATATACTACTATCAGTTAGTGTGCAAAAAGAATAAAGGTATCAAAATAAATTTATTTAAAATTACTTTATTATATTATATTAAATTTTAAAGCTAACTATTTGATTTGAATACATACGGGTTTTTAGTAGTAGAAAATCTGAATTTTATAATTAATTTAGATTATTTTTTATTTTATAATATCGGATATGTTTGGATTTATTGACTATAAATTACTTCTGGTAGAATTTCAGTTGAATAAAGAATACTTCCAGTGAAATTTTAGTTAAACAAAATATGATAAAAATGGCAAGTCATACCAACCCGATAAAAGAAAAAGATCTTAGAAAAACTCAGGATGACCAGTCTCTACACCCAAAATAGAAAAAGACCATAAACTTCAGAAAAGACGAATAAAAAAGTACTGAGTTCTCTCATTCTTAGAGCCAGAAGACCTATCAAAAGCTGAAAACTGACAAACATCGTCAGCAGGCTGAGTAAAATAAATGAGGGATATCTGGATAACTGAGTATAGAATTAGGTAGTACAAATAGCCTAGTATTGTAACAGAATATAAAAAATGTAAAAATGTAATTAGAAATATATAACCTTAATAAAATATTGCCAATAGCGACCTTGGGTAAAACCTCTGAGTAAATTTCAAAAACAATATATATATATATATTAATAAAATGTTTTTTAAAGATATTTCAAAAACTACCATAAACAGGCATATAAAAGACCCAGGTCTGTTATATTTTCTCAATTTTAAACCCGATAGTAGACCTGGGTCTATTGTACGGATGGGAGTCCAATACCAGGCAATATAATATAGCATTTTGGTACAAGTAATATGTTATTTTCACTATTTGAATGTTTATCCTATAGTATACCCAGGACTTTTATCAGTTTAGATTCTCTAGTATACCCAGGTTTCTTATCTTTTCCAAAAATCTCAACCTATACAGTAGACCCGGAAATGATACGTGGAGGATCTACTATTATGGAGGTCTTTTATATGGCCGTTTACAGTACTAAACTAATTTTACCACTTTACTACTATATGCATCTTGATAAGCTTTACAACTTTACTTAATTAACAATATTAACTGTTTTTGTAAAAAAAGGTTTAAATATAATATTTGCACATTTTTGTTAATAATAAAATGAATTTTACTAATTATACACAAGGTGTATGGTACATAGATATTATAATTTGTAATTTGCAAATTTATGTAACATGCTAATCAAAACAATTTCTATAAACAAAAAATTAAACCTTATTATAGTTAGAGTAAGAGTGAATTTGGAGTAAGATATAGTTTATACCAAAATTTTACAAGAAATATTTTTTGTTAAAAGCCAAAAAGAGGTTTTATAATCAAAATTTTGGGATATTGACTTGTTTAATACACCCCATATTCAAACACCCTGTGTATAAATAGTATAGTAATTGTCTAATAAAATTTATTTATAAAATTTTGCAAATTCTTTTCAGTTGGCAAATTGTCAATTAATTTATTTAAAGTACTATATATATACTATTAAAAATGTAATAGCAAAAAATATTTTGCTAATTTACAAAGTTTATCTAATTTTTTATATATAAAATATAAAAATTGTTATAATTTAGTAACAAATAATTTTAATAAAATTCTTAGTTTATAGCAACAGGTTGCTATAGTAACCTCATAATCAACTAATCAAAATTGTTTATATGCTTAATATTTTTTTTTATATTTCAAAAAAAAACTAAATACAAATTACAACTTAAACCCAATTTTTTTTTATTTTATGTTTTTCTCTTAGAAACTACCCTGATGTTGCATATAGCATCTTTATTAAATCAAAAGTACTTTAACTAAATTATACATTCAAATTTTCTAGCTAACTTCCCAGGGCACTTTTCTAGATTGGCTTTTAGCATCTTTATTTTCTTCCATAATCTTGCATCCATCTTACTAACTATCATTACTCTGTCTAGGGTTTCTTCTCCCATCTTCAGGCTGTGTAGCTATACTGTAGCTCATAGATAATGTTTATATTTAACCATGTGATTGCATGTTGGTTGGCTATACCTCTAGGGTTCCATTCTTGAAATAATTTTTCCAATATAGTTGGAATAGGCTTCGGACCATCTAGGTCCAAGTAAGACATTTCTCTTTTCCAGAATTCCTAACTTACTTCATATTCAATGGCAAAGTGTTTCCTTGTATGCAGCTTTCCCTCATACCAAGGACAGTCCTCTAAGATTCCTTGCATAATATGCTTGATTCTATATCTCAGAGAGAGGGCTTTATAATACAGTTTCCAAAAGATATTCTTTTTCTTGTTTCTATTTTTTTTTGTTAGTAGCCAGTTGTAGAGTTTCTGAGTCGATACTTCTGAAGGGGTCAAAGAATTGAATGTTTCATTTATTAGTATATTAACTATCACTTTAACTGTCAGGTTCATCTCCTTTATTTCTTCTGCCTTGAGTTCTTCAAGTTTTTACAGCCAATTGGATATAGAGTATACTTTTTTCTCTATTTTTTTCCAGGAGGCCAGATATGGTTCATGCTCTTAGCTATGCTTTCATACTAATTAAGAATATTAGAGCTAAACAATTCCTAGATCTCTCTTGCTGCATAGAAGATCTGAAATCCTTCTTCTTTCTACTATTGCCCAAAAAGAGCAACCTGTTATAAGACTTTTCTATACTATGCATAGTTTGGCTTTTAGCTATTTCCTACTATTGGTGCTCTTAGCCCATAGTTCTCATAATCCTTTTGGAAAATGAACTACCTAGAGGATATTATAAAGTTGTTTTTGATTTATTTGAACAGCAAATTATTTATTTTGGCTATTTGTTTGCCTATTGGTGGGCTTAAATAGCCTCCATACCAAACCTTGGATAGTACCAAGTTATTTGTTAGAAGGATCTTCCTGTGAATAACAGATTTCTACTAGAGATTCGCTCTATTGACTTTTTTATTTTTTTTATAATTTTTGACCACACCTCTTGCTTGGAAGTTCATTTTTTGCACCTTGTGTTATAAAATTTTAAAAGTGTCCTGCTTTGCCACTAGGATAAGAGGAATTAGTTTGGTTTTTGATTTGTTAATGCATGCATTCAAAGCTAACTTATATTGTCTAAAACTTCTCATTACTGTTTCCTAGTCATCTCTGGATCCTATTTTTATGGACATGTCATTTGCATATATAGCTAGCTTGAAGTAAAATTGATTGATTTGGATGCCTTTTATTTGCTGCTCTAGTGTATACAGCAGGGGTTCAAAGAAAAGGATATAGAGCAGAAGTGATAGGGGTCACCTTGTTAAACTCCTCTTTCAACTGCAAAGGGACTTAAACCAATTTTAACTATTATGCTATATTTTAACTACAGTCAATACTATCTAAATACATACTATCTAAATGTATATACTATTTAATTGCATGTATTTTTATTTCCAATATAATTACTAATTATAAATATTAACTACAGTCAATACTATCTAAATACATACTATCTAAATGTATATACTATTCAATTGCATGTATTTTTATTTCCAATATAATTACTAATTATAAATATATAATTTTTCTATTTGTATAATGTATAAAAAATTTTTATTTTTTATTAATAAGAAAAAATGTGCTTGTTACTAGCGGTGACAGTAACCAGATTAGGGTTAGGGTTAGATTTAGAGTTATAAGAAGGTTTATTATATAATAAAACACCTTAAGAAGCATTTTTAGCTAGAAAAAATATTGGTTTCATAGGCACAATTTGAAGTTATTGCAATTTGTAATTTTTTGAATTTTTTTGTCATACCTAATATAGCAAGTTGATTGGCCCAGAACTGCAACCACGGTTACTAATAGATTCGCCCTATTAATAAAATACATTTAATTGCATAAAAATATTTTAAAAAATTAATTTTAAATCTAAATAACTTTTGATCTAGTGATCTGTTTTAGATAATTTAATAACTAAAATTATTAGCTTATTAAGGGTAGAGGGTATGTAGATCATTTCTATTAATAAACGAGTTACTAAAAATTTTATTTTTAAAAATAAAGAAAACTTTATTAAGAACTATATTAAATTTTTAAATAAACTTGTAGAGGAGGTTTTTCTGATTCTAACGGTAGTTGAATCATTAAAATTGGTCTAGTAGAATATAAGATATAGTTGTTTTTATCTTTGCGACCCTATTTTATTTATTGTTTACACGTGATTTGATTGGCCAATTTGTAATTGCCTCTGCAGAATAGACCCCGCTCCCGCAAAAGTTGATACTATAAAAACTTTATTCAAAATTAATAAAATTTTTAGGATATGTGTAATTTTTTATTACTAACAACTTTACTTAGTACAAAAAATCAATTTATATAGTAAAAAATTAATTTTTATATGTAGCAACTTTTAAATTTGCATTAAAAATCTTTTTTGTCACTTGTTTACTAATAGAAATGATCTATAAACTCTCTACCCTTAAAATAATTCTAACAAGCCCAAATAGTTAAAATCCAATTAGTGCACTAATATTTATTAGATAATATTTTAAAAAATAGGAATCAAGTCAAATCTTACCTTATATAAAATTTTAGCCAATCAAATTTAACTAAATACTATTGTAAATATAAGATAAAATGGGGTATTGTAGCGAATTGTACTATCTTGTAATACAACAACCAGAATTAAATAATTTTTATACCATTCGATTTGTCTCGATGAGATGAATTGAATAGTGGTTAAATTATTGAATTCTGATCACTAGCTTACAAGATAATGATGCTTATGTACGTACAACACACTTTTTGTCATAATACCTCAAAATTATTTTGTATTGTAGTATGTCGTACATAATCATTAATATCTTGTGATCCAGTGATCGGAATTGGAGATCTAACCACCATTCAATTCGTCTCATCAAGACAAATCAAATGTTATAAAAATTATTCAATTCTGGACATTGTATTATGATGATATAACTCAAATTCACCACAATACCCGCACTCTCTTTAAAATCTTTACTTTAGTTTCTCTATCTTTGAACGATTATATTGTTTGATCCAGTAATTAGAATTTAATGATCTTTATACCATTAAATTCATCTTTGTAATATGAGTTAGTTGATATCAAAATCATTCAATTCTGTATATGATATTATCAATCAAAGTCAACTTCACCACAATACCCCCTTTTACTTTATATTAGAAAATAAATATTAGAATCCTACAGATAAAGGTCTGACTCAGTAAATAATATATTTGAATATTTATTGAATATTCTAATATTCAAATATATTATTTTTTCACCAAATAAATATTTGAATATTTAAAATTTTACTAAATATGTTGATTAAATATTCATTGAATATATATATATATATATATATTTATAATTTATTTTATTTTTTTATTAACTTATTTGCAATTTTATTGGCTAATTTGAATAAAATAATTATATAGTTTTTTAAAATTAAAATATATTTATATTCAATAAATATTTAGTAAATATTTGAATATTTATTCAAATTTTTGAATAAATATTTGAATTAATGATGCTGCCTAAACTCTTTTGCCCAAAAACTGAAACCAAAACTAGTTTTAAATATCCAAAATTAATTTTTGAAATTCTGAATCTATGTTAAAAACCCAAAACTATGTTAAACCCAAAACTAAAATAGTATTATCTAAAACTATTTTGACATTTCTATAGCTTAATACAGAGGTAACTTATTATTGGGTATTGTTAAAAAATTCTCAAACATACCCAATTAATAAATTGATCACTTCTCTTTGAAATTATATATGCAATACACGAATATACCTTAGCTATTAAATCTGCTAGTTCTCTTACTATTAAATTACTTCTTAATATTAATTAAAAATCTATACAAATATTTGAATTCCTTATTGTATTTCTAGATCCCAAAATTAGTTTATATCTTTACAAACTTCCCAAGATAATACTCTACTAACACATACATTGTTAAATACCTCTTCTAATAACAAAAAACCTACTACACAAACTTCTATTCATAAAATTGAAATATGGCTTCCCAAATGGATTAAATACTCAACACACTTCTTTGATATTCTTTTATATAACCAAATCTAGGTGAGCCTTGGCCACTCTAGTAGTTTTAGGCTGCAGATAAGTATTTAAATATAATTAGATATATGAGGACTTGGACATTTCTGATATATGTTATATTTTTTTTTAGCAAATTGATTCAAATTTGATCTAAGGTCCAAATTTAAATTTTAGCAAATTGAAGTTAATTTTAAAAAGGGTCATAACTGAATGTTTTGTTGAATTACTAAGATTTTACACATGTTATATTTTATATTTAGCAATTTATCCACATTTTGCAAGAATTATTAATAATGGCTATACAGAGCAAAATTATAATCAATTATAATTGAAAATAAGTAAATATAGTTGTAGTATATAATTAGGCTTTAGTATCAATAGCAATTTGCATATGTATTATGATCATTGATCGTAATTGTATATCGATAAACAAATAATTATGTAATGCAATTGCGCAGAGTTATCATTAAGCAAATTAGTTAGTAATTCATATAATAATTATAGTGATCATTATGTAGTTTGTATCTTCTTTAAAATTTTCAAGAAATATAAAATTAAATATATCAGCATAATGTATTTTAATATGCTGAAAGTTTTTTAGAGCACAAAGTTAGAATCAATTTGTAAAATTTTGAAAATCATAATATTTTTAAAATTTTTTTTATTTGAATTCTATGGATTCATAGAATTAAAATAAAAAAAATTTCATCAAATTTGGTCAAGAACTCATGGAGATATCTTTGAAGAAAGTTCCTGTAAACAATTTCAATGCATCTTCTTTGTAATATATTTTTTTACTTTTTCAAAATAACCTACTGTATGGCAATAATTTACAAAAAATTTTACTAGGCTAACTAAAAAAAACTTATAACAAGGCTTGTAGTGCATATCATTGACTAATAGAATCTCAATTTTATAAAAAAATATTGAAAACTCGTGAAAATATTAATGTTTTTGTAAATTTGGATTTACTATATACATTTTCGCAAGTTTTTCTCTAAATTTCAAATGCTTCGAGAAGCACTTTCTCAAAATGAAAACTCTAAATATGACTAAATATTTTGATAGAATAGGTATTCAAGATTCTTCAATTAAAATTTCATCAAAAACAGATTAATATTAACAAAGTTATGATAATTTTTTAATTTGCTTCCAAATTCAGAATTTTCTAAAATTTTCAATTTTGATAAAAACAGAAAAATCACCATTATATTTAATTTTTGCCAAAAATTTAATTAAAGATATCTCTGCAACCACCTGATAAAATTTAATAAAAATTTTTTTACTTATTCAATGGATTCATAAAATTTAAAAAAAAAATTCATCAAATTTTATCAAGTGGTTGCAGAGATATCCTTGATCAAAGTTTTGTCAAAATTTAAACATATCTGTTATATGATACGCATTTGAAATTCTTAAAACTTTGATCAAAGATATCTTTGCAACCACCTAATCAAAATTCAATGAAAATTTTTTTATTTGAATTCTATGGATCTATAGAATTCAAATAAAAAATTTTCATCGAATTTGATCAGGTAGTTGCAGAGATATCTTTAATCAAACTTTTAGAGAATTTCAAAACATATCAGATACGTTTAAATTTTTGACAAAACTTTGATCAAGGATATCTCTGCAACCACCTAATGAAATTTAATGAAAATATTTTATTTAAATTTTATGGATCCGCAAAATAAGTAAAAAAAATTTTATCAAACTTGATTAGGTGGTTGCAGAGATATTCTTGATCAAAGTTTTGTCAACAAATTTAAACATATCTGTCATATGATAAATATTTTGAAATTTTCTAAAACTTTGATCAAAGATATTTTTGTAACCACTTGATTAAATTCGATGAAAATTTTTTATTTAAATTCTATAGATCCATAAAATTCAAATAAAAAAATTTTTATCAAATTTGGCTGAGAACTTTAGAGAAATCTTTGATGAAAGATTCTTCTATTTCCAAAAAACATATTATAAAGAAGCTGCACCAAATAAAAAGAAGCAAGCAAATTTTAGCATATTTTCTATTGATTATATTAGTGCACAGTAACTTGTTTCATTTGGACTTGTAAAAATCTAGCCAGTGATATTGATTTTTTTGTTTTCATCAAAATTGAAAATTTTAGAAAATTCTGAATCTGGAAGCAAATTTAAAAATTATCATAACTTCATCAATATTAATCCATTTTTGATAAAATTTTAACTGAAGTTCTCTTGAATAACTATTTTATCAACTACTAAGTTACGTTTTGGAGGTTTCATTTTGAGAAAGTGCTTTCAGAAGCATTTGAAGTTTAGAGGAAAACTTGTAAAAACATATGTATCAAAATTTACAAAAACATTAATATTTTTACGAGTGTTTAATATTTTTCTTAAAATTTGAGATCCTATTAGTTCATGATATGCGCTCCAAGTCTTGTTATAAATTTTTTTAGTTTGCATAGTAAAATTTTTTGTAAATTATTGCCAAATAGTAGGTTATTTTGAAAAAACAAAAAAAACATATTACAAAGAAGCTGTATTGAAATTGTTTACAAAAACTTTCATTAAAGTTATCTCCACGAGTTCTTGACCAAATTTGATAAAAATTTTTTTATTTTATTTCTATGAATCCATAGAATTCAAATAACAAAAATTATTAAATTTGATCAAGAACTCATAGCGATAATATTAATAAAAGTTTTTAAAAGTTAAAATATTTAAGTGACAAAATCGAGGTGATCAGGACCCCGAAATATACATAGATAGGTCATGAATGAGTTTGCTTTTTTTGAGGTTTTTATGCAAATTTTTTCTATTTATAATAATTTTTTGCTTATTTTTAAAGTTTTTTCTGCAGATTTTTCCTTTTTTAGTAACTCTATAATTAACCTGACCTATTTATGTATATTTCGGGGTCCTGGTGATCTACATGTACTATGGTGTGAATAGCAAAAATCTATGGTGTAAATAGCAATTCCCTATAATATATATATTAAATTATATATAGTATATAATAGGATAAATGCTAATGTTATACCCTGTAATATACATTATTTGTTACAGATTATATATAGATATAAAATTTAAAGATCACGTGTATATAAACATGTATTTCTGTATTAATTTCTCAGTTTGTGATAATGTGCTAGTACTCTTTTTTTCAAGTAACTTCTAATCGAACTTACTTTGTATCTTTTTTTCATTAATTTTTCATTCTAATATTTGGTTTTTAACTGATTTAGTGATAAGACAACATTCCTAACTGTTCATAGAAGTAACGTACACTATTGCACTTTTATAAACTAATAAATTTGATATTGAGCAGGTAGAAATGACACCTTTAATATGGTTGCCCAAATGAATAATACTGAAGCCAGTACCTCTTACGCGTCTAATTCTAAAGTTGGTACCTCTTATGCAGTTAATGCAGAAGTTAGTTATGTGTCTAATTCTAAAACTGGTACCTCTTACGTGCTTAATACAGAAGTTAGTACCCCTTGTACAGTTATATTTGAGCAAGCAGCAAATATTGAAAGTAGCACTTCCTATGCTGAAGCCAGTACCTCTGGTGTATTCAATGCTGAATTCGGTCCCTTCTACATGGTTAATGTTCAAACTAATACCTCATACACGATTGATTTTGAGACTAACACATTCTGCAAAAATGCAGTTTATGACAATGCAACAACTAAGAAGGTTGATAATATAGATATTAGTAATACTATATATGAAATTATGGTTGTTATACATAGGATCAGTTTTAATGTTTTAAGATTGCCAACTCATTTTTATATAAGACATACCACAATTTTTTATTATTAAAACTTGGTTATATGTTCTTTTTGTGAAATGATGTTGAAGCCTTTTTCAAAGCTTATGGTTGGTATTATGGGTTTGCCGTTATTAAAACAAGAATTGAACAGTATGACAATAGTGTAATTAGACATTGATCTTTTGGAGATGAGTTTGGAGAAAAATACATTCCTAAGAAGTGTATTGAATTAATGCTCACTGTAACTGACAATCGAAACATAAAGGCTATGAAAAGTATATCAATATACTGTATATTGCTGAAAATAAGCTACCTCTTAAATTAAGCTACCCCCAGTTTTGATCCAAAAATGTCAAAATGCCTTTGACCTGAAAATAAGTTACCCTTTGTTGCACCAAATAATACTTAACAAAATTTTTAGTTCTGAAAATAAGCTATCCCCACGATTGATAAACGTTGCTATATAGTAAAGTCTAAATTTTACGATCAAAGTCGCATAAGTAACCTTGTTCAGCAGATCAAAATACACGTACCCTAAAAATTTCATAAAAATTGGTAAAGTTTTTATTATTTGACATTTAATTTTTACATTCAACAGTTTTTTTTTGCAAAAAAAAAACTGTTGAACGTAAAAATTAAAAGTCAAATAATAAAAAGTTCTCCGATTTTTATGAAATTTTTAGGGTATGCATATTTTGATTTGCTGAACAAGGTTGCTTATGCGACTTTGATCGATGTACTTAGTAAAATTTAGACTTTACTATATAGCGATTATAATCGATCGTTTTATAAGTTTCCTCTGATTTTTTTCTGCATGTTTATTTATTGTTTATAACATATTTATTTATTGCCTACAGCATATTTATTTATTGTCTACAGCATATTTATTTATCTATTTTACTTGTTAGAGTTTGTGTTCGAAAATAAGCTACCTCTTTGTTGTTGCTTTAAATTACTTAAAATAGTAAATGACCCGAAAATAAGCTACCCATAGTTTTTTTTGTTAAAAATCAGCAAAAAAAGATAGCTTATTTTCGGCAACATACGGTAAGTTTGCTTAAAAAATCTAAACATATTACAGTTACAACATTTGTAAATACCCACAACCATGAACTTGATTCTGAAAAGTGTAAATATAATGCTAAGTTCAGGTCAATTAGAGACGAAGCATTGAACGACATTGAGTTTTATACAAAAAATGAAATATTTCGATTACTATGCAATTAATTACTAAGAGCAAAGCACTCTGAAGCAACTTTCTTAGATATGGATCTCACTAATGCTATTCAACATTATAAAGTTAAGTCTAAGAATTAAAAATGATGCCTCATAGCTTTTATCATATCTTATTGAGAAGCATTTAGAAGAGTCAGATTGGAGTGTTAAATTTGAGTTAAATAACGATAACTGCCTTGCCCAGATTTTCTAGATAACTCCGAAACAGATATCCCTTTGGCTAGAATATTACGATGTTGTTCTAAATGATAATACATCTAAGACAAATCAATATCAGATGCCTTTGGGTTTGTTTCTTGTTATTGATAATAACACAAAATCTCATTTAATTGCACAAGCATTAGTTTCTGATGAAACTATTGACTCATATCTATGGATTCTCCAATGCACTATAAAAGCTACAGGCATTGTGCCTATGGTTTTTGTGACAGATGCTGATCTAGCAATAGACAATGCGGTAAAACAAGTGTATAAAAATACACATTCATTATATTGTATTTTTCACATTAACCAAAACCTTCCAAAGAATTTGAAAGGAAAATTAGGTAATGTGTATAATCAATTAGTCAAAGACTTTTTTATTTGCTGTAACACTTTGGATGAGATACTATTTGAGTCAAGATAGAAAATTTTATTAAAAAAGTTTCTATCTGCTTCAAGTTACCTGAATCGGACCCTTTATCCTAGTCGCTACTCATGGACTTGTGTCTTTACATCTGAGGTTTTCACAGTCAGAATTCAAACTATATCATGTGTTGAAGGGAATGTTGTAAATTAATATACTAATACATATATGCTACTATGTAGTTAGGGTTATAGTTAGAATTAGGGTTAGATTTGTAATTATTGTTTATGTTATAGATTAAAGTTAGGGAGAACCCAAACAATACATATAGAGATTACATTAGTTTTAATAAACTTTTTAAAATATTTGAACTAATTAACCATATTTTATATATAAGCAAAATATTTAATAAATTTTAACCAATTATTAAGGATAAATGTTAATCTCACATCCCTGTGGTGCGATTATATATCACCGACCAATCAGAATGCGCACATGTAGATCATATTTATTTTTAATAAAATTTTTTTTCTTTTATTCTTAACTATAGTAGTTGCGTCGTTCGTAGGTGCCGATAATTACCGCTACGTCGTTATGGATTGATGCTGGCGTTCAAGTTTTTGTTGGTAAGTAATTAAGTCGTAGTTGTGCTGTTGTATTTCGTTCTTTTATTAAGTCCTGTTCATTAGTTGTTTAGTCATCGTTGGTACCATTGAGTAGAAGTCGGTCATTGTTGGTAAGCGAATAGGTCATAGCTGGTGCTACTGTATTTTGTTTTTGTTCTGCTGTTGATTAAACCTATGTTGTTGTTAGTCATTATTGGAGCCGTTGAGTAGGTCGTCGTTGGCACAGATTAGGTGGGCGATTAAGTTGTGGTTGATGCGGTTGCCGTTGGAGCGTCGTCGTTGGTACAGGTGATTAGATCGTAATTAGGTCGTTGTTGGCGCTGGTAATCAGATCTTGTTGACTTGACTACGTTGTTGATGTTGTCTTGTCGGTTTTTTTTTTTTTTTTTTTTTAATAATTCTAGTTGACGAAAAGAATCCGTAGAAGCAAATTTCGTACTCGAATCCTCCCTCCTATAGAAATTTGTATAAAATTGGGTTTACTTTTATCAAGGCCATGTAGAAACCACTAGCCATTACGAATTCGAACAATACTTGTTGCCGATTCGATATATATGTTACAAGGGGGATGGAATTTAGGAATTTCCTAGTTAAATTAGGGTTAGGGTAATGGAATTCAAGTGGATTCAGAATTTCCTAGTTAAATTAGGTTAGAGTTTGGGTGTATTCCTAGTAAAATTAACCTGATAAGTAGGGTTTTATTAGTTATATAAAATTCCGAATCCTTCACTTAAGTTCCCTCCGCTTATAACACATATATCTTGTTAGATTTTTTTTTATTTTATTTTATTTTATTTTTTTTTATTTTTAAAATAAAAAACTTAGATTTTTTTTTAAATTAATTAATATATATCGTCCAATAAAATCGCTGCACGTGACCCGCGAGATATTAGAGTACCAACGGGGTGCGAGACCTAGATTTACCCAATTATTAAATATAACAATGCTTTTTTTAAAAAATTTTTTTCAAAAAAATTTTTTCCAAAAAAAATTTTTCTTAATAAAAATTTTTCTCAAAAAAAGTTTTTTTTAAAAATTTTTCTCAAAAAAAAAATTTTTTCCAAAAAAAAATTTTTCTCAAAAAAAGATTTTTCTTAAAAAAAAATTTTTTTCAAAAAATGATTTTTTTAAAAATTTTTCTTTATTTAAATTTTAAATATAGCTTATTTAAAACTTATTAATAATATAATATTAAAAGCTTTTATCAACTTTTAAATGTAACCTTTTGACCAATATCCACTTTTCAAATATAACATTTTGTAAAAAAGTAATCTTTTTAGCCAAAATTTCAATATAACTTCTATATATATTGTTTGGGGTCCTGGTTAGGGTTAGAGTTAGGGTTAGTTATAAGTGTATAAAGCAGGTTAGGTTTTAGATTGATATGTTATACTAAATTCTATTCATACTATAGGTATAACAACATTATCAAAAGAGTATTATATAGTACAGTAACAGTAGTTTATGCAATTTGGTAAAGACTTTAGATTTATGATTAGAAAAAGAGACTAAGTAGAATCATTTTTTGAGCATCAGACTCTGCTATCATGTATTGGGATTGCATCTGTTAGTAGTAAAATAATGCCCGCTATTGACTAAATACTCTCTGAATATTTGACTCTATAAATTTTTTCTATTGAGCATATTGAAATAGCACAGTATTTATACTTCGATGCAATATTGGTTGACTTAACAGCAATTGGATTGGATAATGAAAATGAGAATATAGGTGATCGATTTATGGAAGATGTTTATAACGTGCAGCAGATTTTACTTAAATCAATAGTATCAAAAGTGGATCAAATTAATATTAAAGGGATCTGGCAAATCACTGATAAATGACCTGAAAACAACCAGAGAAAATACTTCGTTATTGTCTTTGATTCTATTTTATATATGTGCACATGGAGTTTGTATTATTTCGCCAACAATCAGTTTACTGACATAACATTTTACTGACAAATACTCACTGACAAGTTCATTTTACCGACAGTTTGTTTCACCAAAGTTCATTTCATCGACAAGTTTTTTTTTCAAAAAGCACCCTAACTTTAGACCTAATTCTACCTAATTCTACCCTGACCCTAACAACAATGACCAGAATTACTTTGTCAGTGAAATGAACCTCGATAAAATAAACTGTCGGTAAAATGAACATGTTGGTGAATAATTGTTGGTGAAATGTTATATCGGTGAAGTGATTGTTGATTAATTGATTGCCACCCATGCACATGTATATCAAATATATCCTGTGGTGTTCTATATCGGCATTACTTTCAAGTAATATTGGTATCGCAAATTTCTGGATTTCATATTGGAATGGTGACGTCGTGCTAATATTGTGACAGTAAAAAAAAAGAAATTGATCAGGAAGATGTGATCTTCACAAATTTGGATGCTAGTGAAGCTTAACAAGGTCAAAAAGCATCTTTGATTCCTCAACCTTTTACAGTTTCACATTCAATAGCTATAAACAACCGAAGTACAGCAGCCAGATAGTAAAATTTGGGCCTTGCGCGGCAAGCTGTACAATTGGCTGTAGAATGCGATGATAATGATATGGAGCTATAGTTAAAATGCTTTATTAATCAAAAGAAGCATCTTTTAATACAAAATGAAGAGCCTAAAGACAGTAAAGCTAGTGAAGCCAAAGAAGATAGTAAAGACAATAAAAAGGAAAATAATCCTGCAATCAAAAATCTACCAATTACCAAGCATAGTGCAGGCCTGCAACCAATAGATTTAAGTCAGCTACAGAAATGCCTTGTCATCAGCTATATATATATCAAATCTGTGGTAAGACTGAGTACAATAAGGCAAGATATCAGAAGAAAGATAGTTAATTTGATGTTGATGGGTTATTGGAAGGTTTGTTGATTGTATTTGATATGTAATATATAGTTGCTATTTGATGTATGATTGTTGCGATTGTGATTGATGTGTGTTTATTGTTTTATGTATGATTTTTGTATGTTTGCTATGCTATGTTATTGATTAACTGCATCTAAGCAATTCTAGGTTACAGTCTATTAGAATAGATGTGAAATTCGATAGTACGTATGATTGAAAAGATGTAATTGGGAAAGTATGTACTATAGGGAAATTGGCTATCATATTTACATAATGTACATAATGTAAGTACTATCATAGTTTCATGTGTCTATTCTAATATACATTATTTCACTATTAACTCCAAGATTTCGAGTTTAATGAAATAACCTGCAGGGTGTAATTTTGAATTTCAGCTCGAATTAAGCTTAATTTAGGACGTAATTCAAAATTACTCCCTGTGTGTTAATTTGTGAAAATCTAGTAAGCCTGATTGCATTGCATATTCGAATTGCAAGTATATATGTAGTGCTGTCCCAAATCCTAGGATTTTAATTTGTATTTGGAATTTTTTATTATAATTAATAAAATTTGAATTTTATATATAAAGTTATGTGATTTGAATTAGTAATAAATATATTGTGATAAATAACAATATTGCAAGCTGTTATAAATAAATTTGTCCTATATAATATATATATAATCAACATCATCCAACACTCTTCCTGTCGATCACTTGTACAAATTTCCAAACAAAAGAAAAACAAAAATTTTTTTTAAGTAAAAGACAAAGCAGCTATTAATACTAGTTTTATAAATGTCAACCTTCTTTAGCTATTTCGGGGCTCTTTTATATATTTGGCCCACAAGCCAGAAGTGTCATTTGTGCAAGATAATTGGCAGTGGATGCCCTTGGTACAAGAAATTCTGGTGGAAGTTCTCTTTCATCGACGAAAGTACTATAGTCTGGCTAGGTGGTGAACTAAAAAATAAGTTTTTTAACACACTCTTTAAGGTTTTTGGTTACAAGAACTTATCTGACCATTCACCCTTTATCATATTCTCACTTGAAGTTTTTTTTCCAGAATTTTGGATGAAAAGTGGAAGACTCGGCTTACTCCTTCAAAAGATCGGTATTGTTGTTTCTATCCTAATCGAGAAGAAGGCATGCAGGTGGATAAACAGGAATGGACGCGTAATGAGACGTGACGCAGAATCCACTAGAGTGACTATGAAAAGGTTGGGTCACGTGTCATCATCGATCATTACCAACCCGCCGACCCATCATGATGACGATCCGCAATTTTGGGTCACGTGCTCAGGTGCTACAGAGATTATCTTGAAAAAATTTTCGTTTCACTAATGCTAATAATTTAGTACAAACCCAATTTTTATACTATATATACTAATGTTAATAAAAAATAACTTCAGATAAGTATAAACGAATATTCATTAAAAGTTCTTTATCAATAATAACGGGTTACTACATTATTATTTTTTTTTTTTAGCTTTAAAACTATCTCAAAAGATTATTGATAACAATGATTCATTACAATTTTTACACCATATATACTAATGTTAAGAAACAATAGAAAAAACTTTAGATAAGTATAAACAAATATTCATTTAAAAGGTCTTTACAATAATGATAGGTTACTACATTATTAATTTTTTTTTTTTAGTTTTTAAAAATATTTCAAAAGACTATTATCAATAACGATTCATTACAATTTTTACACCATATATACTAATATTAAGAAATAATAGAAAAAACTTTAGATAAGTATAAACGAATATTCATTTAAAAGATTTTTACAATAATGACAGGTTACTATATTATTAATTTTTTTTTTTTTAGTTTTTAGAACTATACAAATAAGTATAAATGAATATTTATCTCAAAAGGTTATTAGTGATAATGATAATGAAATAAAAAAAAACAATTGTGATGGCAGAAATAAGTAGTTTTGGTTAGTGTTTCGATCCTAATTTTGACAGGCCATCCGGATTCTATCGAATCTGAATTGAATCTGCATCAGATTATGTATAAAGTTAACTTTGAGTACATCTTAGGTCCATAATTTAGGTTCTTTGACGAATCCTAGTAAAAATCTTTGGTCGGATATCTGAATTTGTCTGGATTGAAGGATCAATCCAGACTTCGGATTTAGGATCAAAATACTAGTTTTAGTTGGTCTTATCATGCATTGTCATTTATGATACTTTCATTAGAACTTGTTTGATTTTTAGAATTACTCGATTCCTCAGGATATGAAAAGTACATCATATATGGTTTCCTAGTAGCTGTCCAGGTCGCCTGTCGATGTCTTTGCCTTTCTGCAGTCTGCATCTTCTTTTCCATTTGAACTAATCGACTCCACTCCATCATTGTATGAACATGTCGCCAATTATTGGCAGATTTTTCAGCACTAATTCGCTTAATTGCCTGTTCAAATGATGTCCAATTCGACTCAATGTAAGAACGAGCTTCATCTTCCGGATCTTTATCAATATTAGTACTATTATAAAACATGTTATTAATAGTATTTTCAATTTCAAAAGATTTGACAGGCAAGGTACCAGGTGAGACTTCATCATTTTCATTATCTTTTAGGATAAGAAATGGAGGGATAGTTTGACGTTTAAAATTATCTTGTATTAATCGTCGCCGTTGGCCATTTGGCATAATGTAAACCTGCAGAACACACAATAAGAAACGACTTTTAAGGAAAGCTGGGCAGCTGCATACCCAAAGATTAATATCTGTAAAATATGAATCATTCACTTTTTCATCATTACTTCATTTTTTTTTACCCTCAATAGGCCTGGCAGCATTAAGGTTTGCATTTTGCTCTCCTCTTGAACCGGCTGCATTCCATGCTTTCTTGAAATCGTCCCACCACCATGGCACTGCAATACCAGTTAAAATCTGCAAAAGTCGTTCCTTTTGTGCTAGTATTATTTCATTAATAACTGTCCAAAGCAATAAATCAAGTCTAGGCCGATTAAAGCGATGTAAATAATATCTTTTGACAACACCCCAATGGGCTTCTATCCTCATGGTTGTTTTGCCAAAAGGTATAGTGGGTCTAGCTGATCGTGCCCATAGGTACCATCGATCCAAAGAATACCAGTTACTCCAGAGGTATGCCCATAGCAATCTTAATGTATTTTTGACACAGAAATAATACATCTCTTTTACAGTATTTCGTCTGATATCTGTCAGTGTTAAGGTAGTACCTTGAGCATCAACAGGTATCAGAGGATGCATATCAAAATGTTTTTGTATTAGAATCAAAACAGTTGATTGACATGCTAATGGACAAATGACATATATTCTTGGGTCACGATCATCCTCTGTTGGGTAGAATATTGGGTTAATGAAGTCAAATTCAGTTGTTGCTTGTATAACATCATAGGTTATACGTAGTTGGGTTTGACTATTTGATAGCTTGGCCTTTTCTTTGAGCTTAAGCTTTAATGCCCGGTTCATGTGCCAAGCACATAGCTGAACTATTGATGGCCCCCACACACTAGTTGCAGCATTAATTTCTGCAAAATCCTTATCTGTAAACACAAAATCCAGATTTATACTATGCACTTTTATAGTTTCTAGAAAGCGCTCTAGAACCTTCCAGCGTTTTCCTGTGCTAGTGCTTGTATCCGTTACTTTTGTTGTGTCAAGGATCAAGTATGCTATTAGGAAGCCAGTGCCTATGACATTAGCTATAACACCATGGAGTTCATAGCGCCCTCTTGCTGTCTTGTAAATTGCATCAAGATAAATTTCACTAATTCTGATATTACGATTTTTAATTTCTTTTAGCAAGGGTGTAATAAAGCCAATGGCGGTTGTATCTAAATCCTTTATCTCTAAGCACCATTGGAAGCCATGGTTTTCATGTTCACTCAATAGTTTACATGCAGATTCGATATGATTATCATAACGTTTAAATAATTTTTGGCCTGCTATAGATTTCCAATAATAGATACATTTAGGTGAATATTTTGAGATATCAAAGCCTTGATGTCGTAGATGATTTCTCAATTCAACTGCAGTAAGATGTGAGTGTGTTTTTATCTCTTCTAGTAATTCAGTAGGTATCTCAATACAAAGTTCTGGACGCATATGAAGAGAACCATCGTAAATATCCACTTCTATAGCATTAAGTACTAAATCAACCTGGATACTAATTTTTCCTCCACAATCATAGCATATTCATCTCTTCCTATTGGAATATTTATAACTTTCGCTTTGGGCTTCTTTTGATTGACAACAAAAGTAGTAAAATCTTTCAGCTGTATCTCCAAATTTTCTCGATATTTCTGCACTATAAAAACTAAAAATAATTTTATAATTAGTAATACTATAGCAAACAATGTGGGACATGGCGAGTCATATTACTAAGTTCAATTAGTAAAATAATATGGCAAGGTTATATGATTTTGCTAATTGAACTTAGTGATATGTCTTGTTATAACCTTGTCATAATCCAACACTAATGGTAAGTGGATATTTTTTATTTTTTATATTTTTATAAGATAGGGGTGAAATTTATTTTTTAATTTCAACAACAATTTCAACATTTTTAATATTTCTATATTTAAATATTAAATAGCTATTTTATTTAAATAGTTTCGTTTAATTAGTTTTTGATATAATTTAAATTAATTTTTTTAATATTAAAAATTAATTTTACATCAAATAATTTAAACGATTTCAGCAAAGGCTTTTTATTATGAAGGGTAATTTCACCTCTATCTATAGAGATAATACTTGCTTCTATGAATAATCATCCCCATCTTCAATTTTAGCAACTACTAAGTTAGCTATTTCTTTTGCTGTCCGGTCTTGAAACATAGCACTGTCTAAATTTACTGCCAAATGAGTCTGATAAGCAACATCAGCTACTCCATCAACCTGTGCATCAGTTGTCAACTCTTGAATTTCATGTTCAATTAAGTCCCCCAAATCGAGATAGTCAACTTCAGCATAACTTCTATGTTCTGGCTCAGAGTTTTTATTAGTGACAAAACCAGCAGAATGTTCTCCAGGAAGGACTTCAAAGTTATCTTGGTGATCTAACTCATTACCCTTACCCTTGTTATCTCGACGTTCTTTACATCTTTTGCATGTTTTATATCGTTTGCCATCCCATATAAATTGGTCTTTAGGATGATTACTATGACAACCACCACAGTAATCCATTTATTAAGATTTTAATAAGTTAATAGCAGGTAATTAAATTGTTTTATTAATATTCTGAACTTTAATAGGTTCAATCACCAAGAAATGCTACTATAGAAATTATTGTATGCCAGCACAATAACAAGTTAATTGCTAGAAGATTTGGAGCTAAATTATGAAGACAGTATGGGTTATTTGGTCAATAAGAAGATTAAACAATTTAATTAAAGCATCAAGATATTAGATATTTATATGATGAAAAACAAAAATGTTTTTATTTATAAGACTTGATTACAAATAAGTTACAAATTTCTTTTTACATTCACAAGAAAATTTATTATTATCTTTTTCAAATCTACTATTATCTAACACTATGATACTTCTTTTCTTTAGATAAAGTGTGATACTTTTTGCAGCAACTTTCAGTATAATTTGTTATATTACATGCAAAATGCAAATATTTAATTTCTAATCAAGAGTATTCTTTGTCACCTTTAACATTATATAATAAGTTTCATATTTTTACTATTTTATTTTCTCTAACACTACAGTGTTTCTTCAACTTGATAAAACACAATATTTTATTACAACTTGCTTTTGATGTTTGAAGTGCTCGAAGCTTTTTTGTTTATATTTTTTTCTTGGTTAGAATACTAAAATATTCTTTTATTTGTAACAGAAGGCTGGATGGTTATTAATAATCGCACAGAAAGTCGAATAGAATTATATGTATTTGGTGAAAATACTATCTCATATACTTGCATAATATCAATCTGTTATTGATATGCACTGATGGCAGTCATTAATCGGTTAATAAGTATTATTACATAGTACTAAGCTCTGCCAACTATAATAACTCGGGTAATGTCTCAGTTGCTTATATATTTCTGTATTGAAGTTTTCATCAAATACATGCTACCTAATACTAATTTAGTAATTTAAGGATTATCATTTGTAGCAACTTTGACTTGTACATGAAAATTGATTTTTAAATAATCGCTGTGATATGAATCAAAGTTATTCAAAAAAATGAGTTAGGTTAGTCTTTGCAAAAAAATGTTGAGTTCACAAGTTCATTGACTATTTTCAAATATACTCGGAATATGTAAAATAGTATTGCTTGGTGATCTGATAATATATACTTTTATTATAATGTTATTCTCAAGCTATGCCGGAAAGGCTGTTAACCTTATGGTCTCAATATTTTTTGCCACAACCAATCCTAAACAAATGTCGTCCTTAATGACTTATATTATACATTAGCTAGTATATAGTAATCAATGCCAGATTTTTAATTGTATAATAATACAAAAAAAAATAATAAATTTTGCTGTGAATTTTTGTACAATATGATAACTACCTTGATAGCTTAGTTAATTATAGATGACAACACAGAATTACTGAAGGTTTAGTGAAATACAACAGATGCTCGAGTTAGAAAGAACTTTATGTATATGATAGCGAAATGCTTGTTAGAAGTTTATATTTCAATTATTCATTTAAAATTATGAAAGTAATTCGAATTAGAATAGTCATATAGCCATTGCAAGATGGCATCTAGAGTCTTAAATAATGCACACCTCTTATAAATTACTGTATTATTAGCAGGTTTGATATTGTATATCAGGTTCAACAAATTTATAAAACATGATATAGGTATATGCTATTTCGTAAAACTGAAATTTATTTATTTTAAATACTGTATAATTCTATATATAAAAATATGCTATTTTTCAATGAGGTCTTTGAGGTCTTAGTAAATTTTTTAAAATTTATAATTTTATGAGAATTATTTAGTAAATTTTTAAAAGTTAATACCATTTTTTCACGTAATAATGCTTAAGACATTATTTCAAAAATCGTATCATCCAAAAATAAGAGGTGTACCTTTGAAATGACACTTATGCGCATCCTGAAATAACACCTATGTTTGGATCAATGTAAAGTAGCCGATTACATAAATGTTTTCATATATCAGACGACCGGTTTTTAGTTCAAAATAACATGCATGCGCGTACTCAAAATAACGTGCATGTACTCAAAATAATGCTAAAATACAGTATATGAAAATTTATATATATTTTACATAATGAATTTATAATTTATTTGGATTAAAAAGAGCTAAAAGTTTGTTATGGTTACAAATCTTTGAGAAATTTTCTTCGATCTTCAATAAATGGCTTGGAAAGGTTTCAAAGCTTCATTAAAACTTATTAAAAATTAAATCAAGAACAGATTTGACACGTGACCCGAAATTACAGATCGTCATCATGATGGGTCGGCGGGTTAGTAATGATCGACAATGACATGTGACCCGAACTTTTCGTGGTCGCCCTGGTGGATTCCGTGGTGCATAGGAGTAAGCAGATCTGCAGAGATTAAATTCCAGATTGTTCCTTTATTTTTTGTTATACACATATAATACTCTGGCAAGGCGTTTCTTTGCACAGTATTATATAATTTTTATCGAAGAATATTCTTGAATATTCTTTTAGTGGAATATTCTAGGATATTCATTTTTATTTTCTATTTTCTTTCTTTTTCTTTTCCTTTTTTTCTATTATATGTATGTCAGGCTATATTCTTTTTTTATGCTTTTTTCATCTTGTCCTTTTGATATTTGGTTATCCGTTTAGGTTGTATAGTACTCCCCATTTTTTTTCCTCCTTTATCTTCACTTCTTTTATACTCCTTTGTATTTTTCTTTTTTGTTTTTATATTTAGTTTTATTATGCAGATATTAGTTAGCAAACTGTTCTGCCAGGATCTAGGCGGAAGAAGTTTTTAAGAAAAGAGGTGGTTATAACGAGCTGTAGAACTCAGCTGTTGATAAATATATCTAGGTTTATTTAACTATGATATATAGGGAGGTCAATTCTACTCTGGCAGGTCACGGACAGGTGCTTCGAGTAACTAGACGAACTACTTTTTACTTGTAAGGCAAAGATGCCGGAATTAGTAATAGCATTTGATAATGTAACTTTTTTCTACGTAAATAAAAAGTGGTATGATTACCAGGCTAATATTAAAAAAATATATATATTTAATATATATATTATTTAATATTAATAACTTTTTTTCACTAGTCTGTTTTGGATGATTTTACTTCCAAAATGTTCATCTCAATGAGATGATTCTAACAAGCCCAAAACTATTAAAATCCAATTACAGAGTCACAAGTAGAGATTTTACCTATCGGAAAAACCTCTACCCAGTTACTATTAAATTACCTGGATATCCGGATAAATTACTATAGCACACAATTGCAAGTTCTACCTAAGTACAATCACTAGTTACAAGATTGTTAAGGTTTTGTATTATTATATATATAAATTTTAATATATATATATTATAATGCAAAACCTTAGAGATCTTATAACCTTTGATTTGTTTTTAATGATTTTGGGCTTGTTAGAATTGTCTTATTAAAATGAACATTTTGGTAGTAAAATTATCCAAAATAGACCAGTAGATAAAGAGTTATTAAAAATATATATTAATATAATATATTATAAATATTAGTTGTTATATTAACCAATCAGAATTGAGATTAGAGTGATTATATCATACATAGATGGGGTGGCTATTAAGTAAAAAATATTATGTGATAAATAACATGCCTCTAAATTAGTACATTTAAATAAGTATTATTAATTTAAACACGTTGAAGAGAATTATTATTAACAAAGCTAGTTTTTTAAATATATAGTTTTTTAGATATATAGTTTTTTAGATATATAGTTTTTTAGATATATAGTTTTTTAGATATATAGTTTTTTAAGTATACAGTAGTAGTTTTTTAAATAAATATTTTTTTAGATGAATAGTTTTTTTAGATGAATACTTTTTTTAGACAAGTAATTTATTTAGGTGAGTAGTTTTTAGATGAATAGTTTTTAAACAAGTAATTATTAGTCAAGTCAAATTAAAAAAAAATTGTAAATGATTTAATAATAAAATAAACTTGAATACACAATTTAAATTTGTTATTGACATATTCTGCTCTATTTATTAATCAAGTTTTATAAATTAAAACATATTATAAATTGAGTTACTACACGATCAATGCAAATAAATAAATAAATAAATCAAAAACATTTGACAGACCAAAGAATAAATATAGATTTATTTCTTTATTAAATTAATAAATTACTATATAATTAACTAATATATAAAATTCAAATTTTATATTATAAATTCATGAACTTCTAATTGTAACAACACTAGTTTATGATCTAATAATTTAAATATACTGATTAATCAATAATTTTAACCTCCAAAATTAAATTATTAAATAAACTTAAATAAATAATTTTTATACTTATTCACTGAATTAACATGAAGTTTAATAAGCTCAAATAGCTTAATAATCTCTAATCAACTAAAATGAATATTACTATTAGTTATTGCAATGTACCATAGATCTAGATAAATAGATTAACTTAATAAGTAAATATATGCAGTAAAATATTGAAATTGTTTCAAAAAGTACCTCTTTACAAACAAAATAATATAAAAACATCAAATAAATAAGTGATTTACAAATAATAAAATAGTTTTTCTTGATTTTTACTACTATTTCTATAATGCACCAGCCCTTCAAAAATGCATATTGTCAAAAGCTCTCACTCTGGTGCACTTAATGAATCACTTTTGAAACTGAAAAGCTGCTAACCTAAAAAGAATTAGACAGAAGTAGGTGGAATAATTGCCTATATTCAAAGATATGATAATTTATAAAGAGAAGTTCATTTTTTTTATATTTTTTATACCATTTGATTTATAGAAAGCTTGACGATAATTTTGTTTTAAGGAACACTACATGTTGAAACTAAGGTTTTGGTCAAAATTTTTAAAATGTAATTTTGTTGATTTGTATAATTTGTAAAGATCATATAATAGAATTTTAGATATGACAAATTGTGTAACTGTTAATAAAGTTTGCATGAATTTAGGCACATTTTAGCATATAATCAGTCATTTTACACCACATAATTGCACATAATTTTCAAAAATTGTTTACATCACATTACATAATTTATTTTTTATATGCACAGAATTTTTTTTTGCACTGCAAAAAATTATCAGTACTGGATTTGGTTATTTTAAAGTTGTATATGCATGTGACGTTTTTTGTGCAAATCAACCAACTGGAATCACGAAATTTTATTTACCATGGATCAGACAAAAAAACAAAAAAATACAAGAACATAAAAATAGTAGTTCAAACATGTCTTGGGCAATTAATAAAAAATGCTGGGAAAGCAATTTTACTTATATAACAATCTAACTCTAATGCTAAACAGGTTCTAATCCTAATTTTTCAAAAAATCATGTGGGTATATAGCTTTAGCTTTAGCTATCCCCATATTTGGGAGGCAGGGACATGTAAAATTTTGGATATCAAATTGCAAAAATTTATTTGGATATTGGCAAATATTTGAATAAATTTGGATAAAAAATTTTAGGATTTTGATAAATTTAGCAGGTTGCGATATCGCAGTTTAATATTTAAAAAAATTAAAATGATTATTAGTTAGAGTTAGGGTCCGAACTAGTATTAATATTAGGTTAGAGGGTGCATATATATATGCAAAATTAAGCGCTAAAATTTTTAATTATAAGCCCAGGAATAGTTTACATAATGAAATTTCAAGTTATTTAAAATTTTTGTAATTTTTCTAATTTTTCATTCATTTGGTTACACAAGATCCTGTGATCTAATTGGCCAATCATATTAACCTGCGATATAGCAATCTGCAATATTTAACAACCTTCAAATATTAATATGAAAAAAGATTTATAATTAAGACTCATTATTTGTGCTCACAAATAAAGAATTTTGTTGCCAGTTACTTAGAGTTCAGAGCATAAAGGCATGGGCATGCCTTATAGAGCCTGCTAGGAGGCAAATGGACATGCTCAAATAAGTATTATATAGCTATTATGCGATATTAATATACATTGAATATATTTTTCTATAGAATTTCATAATTGTAAATTAAACTATAAAGTGAAGAAAAGTAATTTATCAGTAGTGATAAAGTGATGAATCAACTTATATTAAAGTTTATATACAATTTGTAATATTTTTAATAAAGGTTTACTATTGCAAATTTTGATAAATTTTTAATTTCTCTCTTTACCTTATATATAAGACCAATTAATCAAATATACTAATTTCATATTTGAAGTCATATAATAATTAAAATATAAAAAAGTTTCAATAAAAGATTTTAAAATTTTATAAAATAGCATTATAGTAATAGCATTGTTCTATTTTATAAATATAAGTATTTTGAAAAAAAAGCTATTAGATTGTTGCTTAAAATTTTTATTGATATATCTATATATGCATTTTAGTATTTCGTTTATTAAAAAAATTTTTTTGCAAATTGGCATATTATTGGCCAATTGTTATATAATATAAAAGGGCATGCCCTGAAAGCATGCCTTAGCACAAGGCATGCCTAATTTTTTATTTACCTGTGCCCCAAACCCTACAGTTTTTTTTTTTTTTTTTTTTTAAAGTGAGGCCTTGCTTATATCTTTTTTGGGTAATTTATAAGTAATAACATATAATGTATAAAAACTTAAATTGTACAAGGACAAATACATATAAATTACATGCAAGAATAGAAGCTTAGACTAATTTATCTGCGACCTAAACCTACTAGTGTGGTCAAAACTCACCTAGATTTGGATAGTTAAAATATTGTTTGTAGGTGTACTGTATTTGATTTACATTATGGAACAAATGCTAATTTTTCGAAGGGCTTGGCCTATCTGAACCCTACAGTTACTAAATTGGTAGTACAATACTGTATAATATATTAATAAAAAATTTCAAACTGTTAGGTTTTGAAAGATTTTATAATTAATTTTCTCTGTATGCATAATGATTTTGCACTAAGACCCTAAGTATTACCACTCTAAAAAAATTTGGCTATTAGTATTAGAATTAAGGTTAAGTATTTTTGTTGTGATTTTATGTTACACCTGATCTTACCTGGATTTTTAATTCAGAAATTTTTTAGGGTAGTGACAATAGGAAGATACACAAACACAATCTTATTGGTCAAATCACATGCATAGATACCTATTTTTATTGGTTGCACCCCTTAAAAATCAGGCAAAAATTTGAAAAAATTTGGGGTAAATACAAAAATTTAAAAAAATTTGGATAAATGCAAAAGGTTGAAAATCTTTGGATTAGGTGTAAAAATTTGGAAAATTTTGGAAAAATTTTATTTTTAAAATCACTTTCCTATTGGGAGGACATCATCATATGTATAATATAATATGCATCAGAATTGTATCAATCAGAATGCTTAATAAATAGAATGTATAATACAGATATATGCAGTTTTACTAATTTGCTCCTAATGCCCTATTGGTCAATAACCTTCCTAATTCTGATTGGGCAAAATTGATCACATGTGCTAAAATGATCGTATATAACTATTTAACAAATAACAAATAATAAAACTTTCGCTTAAATTACTTATTTTTTTATATAACTTACTGAACCTTAGCTCAAATTACTTACTGAACCTTTGCTCAAATTATTCTTTTATAAAACCTTTACTTAAATTATTTTTTTTATATTACTTACTAAACCTTTGCTTAAATTATTTTTTATATAACTTATTAAACCTTCGCTTAGATTTTTTTAATAAATATTACTTAAGTTATTTTATATATATGATGGCAAGAAAAAGTGAGACATTGGTTTACCATTGATTATTTATTTATATAAATGATAAACCAGGGTCCTTGGCTTTACTTATATATTAATATGCTTCTAAAAAAACAAACTATTATAATTAAGCAAAAGAACTTAAAAAGATCATTAGATTTAATTGTTCTTTTCACATATAGTAAAATATTGATTTGGTCTATTGTTTGTATTAATTACAATAGTTCATCAATTTCTTTATTCAGAACTTTAGTAATAGCCTTATTTGTGCTATATAGTTAAGCATTCATTTATAAATGTCTTTAAAAGATTATTTATTTGTTTAATTTGACATTATTGATGTGAATTTTAGGTATGTTAAACATAAAACAATATTAATACTATCAATTAATAATAAGGTGTTTCAAAATTAAAACTAGAAAATCTTGTTATTTTTCCTATTTATAATTCAATATAGTAAAAATGCTATTTAAAAAATCCAACTTATTTTCAAAATACACAACTTATTTGTCAACTTTGAAACCCCTTAATAAAATAATTTAAATATGTGTATTCGAATTTTAATAAGATTTGCACATCACTCCTTTGATAAGGGGAGCGCCAGAAATCACCTGATTAGGATTTCACTAAGTAGCTGACCCCCCTACCCCCCACCTGATAATTTTTCTAAGCATTTGATTGGTTAAAATTTAATAATATATATATATATATTAAAAATTGGATAACTTTTGGTCTACTGGTCTGTTTTGGACGATTCAACTACCAAAATGTTCGTCTCAGTGAGACGATTCTAACAAGACCAAAATCATCAAAATCCAATCACAGGATCCCAAGATCTCCAACTTTTGTGTAATTTTAATAGTAATTACTAAGTAAATTTATTTTTTATATTCAGACTTTTTAGTCAAGTCTGAGTCTGGTCTGGGTCTGTTCCGAAGTCTGCAAACTGGTCTGAGTCTGAATATATTTATATGTATTTTTTGGTGCTGAACAAGTTTACTTAGTGCATTTTGTTAGAAT
>QKWP01000433.1:68581-176535 GCA_003550325.1 Gigaspora rosea
AGACCGGACTCATAGTTGAGTCTGGTCTGAAGTCTGAAATTAGTAAAATTTAAAGTCTGAGTCTGGTCTGATCCTGGACCATACCCGGACCGGACCAGACCCGGACTGGACCTAGGAGCACTAATCTCAATGAGACGAAACTAATGGTACCAAAATAATCTGATTCTGATCGATATGGCACGTGGTATTCATCATAGAACTTAGGTGCACCAAATTAGACATATCTAATTATTAATTGTTTATAGAATACAAATCTTTGTTGATATTAGGATCCTGTGATTAGAATTTAGTGATTTTAGGCTTGTTAGAATCGGCTCACTAAAGCGAACATTTTGGTAGTTAAATCATTAAAAATGGACTGGTGGATCAAAAGTTATTCAATATTAAAAATTATATATATATAATAATATATATAAATATATATTTATATATATTATATATATTATATTATATAGAACCTGATAATTGCTCTACCCCCCCCTCACCTACCTAAAAAATCAGGTGATAAATGCACTCCCCTAATCAATACATCTTATTTTATTGATTAAAATAAGTTTTATGATATTTAATCCGAAACCCTTAAAATACAAAAATATCTCTTAAATTGCATTTATCCTATTTACAAATAATAGCCCAGAACAATTGCCAATTAGAAATATAGGTTGACGATTGTATGAATTTCATTATATTGCTGGATTGGTTACTTGGCAGTAATAACTAAATCGGACCCTTTTATGTTTGCTTGCGATGCACATGAAAATTGAGATACCTATTACTTATTATTATTACTATTGTGTGCCTATTTAATTTTTATATATATTTCTATTTCTCAATTACAACTTGTAAATAATTTTGATAATTTTTTAGTTACAATAAACTATATTACTTTGTCTTATAGTATATATCAAATTAATGCTTAGTACAACTAATAAAAGCTCTAAAATTTTAACTATGTACATATAAGAATCAAAAATAAATTTGTTTTTTGAATTTGACATTTGATGCAATTTGAGAAATTTTTGGGTTATTAACTTGTGGCATGACCTCAATTCTGTTACCGGTAATTCTTACCCTTTTTCTTTGTGCAGTTTGCTGAAAAGCTTCTCACAAACTACAAATATCATGACTACTTCTTTTTTTACATTCCACAATAATCAAAGTAAGATCTTCTTGGAGCTTTGTACTTCCAATATTTTTATCACATGCTTCGATATTAACTTAATTAAAATAAAAAATAAATAAAGTTTATAAATTAATTAAATACTTATCTATGTAAAAATTAATTAAAATTAAATACTAATTACTGACCATTTTTATTTTCCTTATCATAGTCATAATCAATACGAAATTGAGCCAATATTGAAAATATAAGGGAGATGGGAGTATTGTGAACAGGGCAAATATCTTACAATCTAGTGATCAGAATTGGATGATTTTTATACCATTTGAATCAGCTCAGAGAGACAAATCAAATGGTATAAAAATCATCCAATTCTGATTACTAGATCACAAGATATTATTATTTATGCAAAATATAAATTTTTATATATTTGAATTTAATTAGTAAATCTGCAAATTTTTGTATAATAAACCTTTAATTATCTTGGGATTCCGTGATTAGATTTTAACAATTTTGTGCTTGTTAGAATCGTCTCACTAAGACGGTCATTTTGGTTGTAAAATCATCCAAAACGGGCCAGTAGATCAAAAATTATCCACTGTGTCCACAATACCCTCCTTTTCTCTAAAATTTAGTTTTTATGTTCTATTTTGTGTACTAATTATTTATATCTAAAACTATATATGATACAAAGATTTTTTTACAGTAATTTATTCTTTATTAAGCATAGTTCAAATAATAAAAATTGTATAAAAATCTATTTGATTATTAAAAAGTTTTATTAATAGAAACTTTAACCTGTCCATAATACCCCCATCCCTTATGTTTGCAGTTAATTAATATTTTTTAAAGTCTAAGCAAGTACAAACATACAATATAACATCTAAATTATTTTCATTGTTATCTGCTGAATATTTCTTATGAACAGAATACTCAATATTGTTATTTGTTACAAAACGAACCAACCAAGTATCTGATTGAATTTTATAAATATCTTTTTGATTTATATACAGTTTGACCTCTCTATAGTCATGCCCCATATAGTCACACCTCTATATAAGCACCTGATATTGTGCAACAAACTTAAAATATATTAAAAACCTCATATCATTATAATCATTATCACCAAAAATTTTTGATTTTTTTATCCATTTTATTAATAATAAACCTCTTTATAGTCACCAATTATGACTAAATATAGATTATATAATCTGATTGGCCAAATATTTATATTCATGTTTATTTAAAATATTCTATTAAAAATTCTTAAAGGTTTGATAGCAAATGACTTTTGATGCAGTGGTCCGATTTGGATGAAACAACTACCAAAATGTTTATTTCGATGTGACGATTCTAATGAGCACAAGATTGTTAAAATCGGATCACATGCTCCTGAGATCGTTAAGGATTTGTATCACTTTACATGTTTAAAAATTGATTAAATTTAAACATCTGAGTGTAAAATACTTAAAGATCTTAGTATTTTGTAATTAGATTTGGATGATTGTGGACTCTTTAGAATCATCTTATTGAATCAAACACTCTAGTAGTTGTTTCAAGAGTTATCACTATCAAACATTTTAAATTTTTTAATAATTACAAATATGCACAAATATATTACTTAATGGCCTTTGGTCATGTGACTATGACAAGGTATTTTATTTATAGTCACATCTCTATACAATCACCAAAATAGGGTGCAACAGACTTGGTGATTATAGAGAGGTCAGACTGTACTTGGTTTCAACAATTTCTCGAATATACTGTTGGTGTTTCTGCTGATTCATCTGACCAATTCTTAATTCGTTTAAAAAAACAAAAAAATCTATATCTTTAAGAGCAATTTCTATGAGCAAATAAACCTTACTATCAAGCTTGCATCCTGAACATCCTCTCATAAATGTATATTTCAACTTATAATAGAAAGCCTCAATTAAATTTTAGTATCAATCATATCTTGTAAGGTACCTCTAGTGCATATCATCCACATTTTGTATTTAGGTTTCACCATCTTCAAAATAATTTGCAAAATCTTCTATGGCTTGGTCACCTATTTCTTTTCAACTATTAATTGTTTTACAACTTGTCACTATACTTCTGTGTTATCCCAACCTTCCTTCCTCATTAATCTTTCCAAACTATTTTCTTATTTGGATTAGTATGTGTACCACATTTATGGTTCAACTTTTTATGCCAAGAACATAGTACATAAAAATGACATAAAAATATGGAGCTATTTGGAAAACTCTCTTCAACTGCATCTATCTTTTCTCCAGCATTATCCACTATAATTATATTTAAATTTAGCCTCTTATTCTCATGCTTTAAAAAATTAAGCCACCTTTTCAATGTCAAAGATTGTTTGAATTCACTTATTAGGAAAGCAACAGGGTATTCACTTCCTGTTATAGAATATTGCATTATAATCATAAGAATATGGTAACCATGATGATTCATCTCTGAGTGCCATCCAAATACAAAACTCTTGCAAATTTTGCAAATTCTTTTTGTTCTTTTGTTTGTAATTCAAAAACAAACCCAATATTATTCACTTTGTCATTGCACTCATATAGGCAGCTTCCACCTTCATTAATCAATTTAATTTTCTATGTATCTAAAGAATTGAACTCATTTTTATCAAAAAAATAAGTTTATTCATTACATTGTACACAATAGTGTATATATCATCTCATGTTATAAAAGCATCATGTAGTAATTGAATGTCCTGAAAGAGTCCTTCAGCATTTTTTATCTGATTCTTGAATTCAATTTTCCTGAATTGTAAAAGTTTCTGTATGCTAAAGGAATCAAGTCCTCAAGAGCACACTTTTGAATAAAACTTCGTATATTCTCAGAAAGTGGAAGCATACATAAATCTGATAAGTGTCCAGGGTAATGATTTGTATATTGTAATAATAATTCAGGACTATGGTAGAAGAATTAAGAGGAAGAGTAATATGAATAAACTCTTACAACCACACTTTTTAGTTTCCTTTTGTGCAATTCATGGGTTTTTATTTGGATTATCACCAGCAACACTTTTATATTTACTATAATGATGGCAATACCATCGCTCCATCCATTGTTTTTTTTTGTCACTACACCATCTGCTTCGACAATCATGTCTAACATAACTTAACCCAGCTTGCTCAAGATTTTTAATCCATGTTTCATATTCACCAACGGAAGTGAATAAGTTTTCATTCTTTCAGTTTTCGGTATGTACTATCATCTTCTGCTAAACTACTTCCCCACGTGACCAATACTATCTGTTGCGTCTAAGATAGAATCAACCATATTATCTGTATCATTGTCTTCTAAGTCCATATTGGCCTCTTCAACTTTGTCAATATCAAAAATTTTATTAATATTAGGAGGCGCTAACATGACAAAAAAAAGTACTTGACTGGTTTTTTAATGCAACAATAAAAGTTTGCAATTATCATGTGTTTGTATAGCGAAAGCTTTATAAAAATTAGACGTCAATATATAAAACTTTTAAAAACGCTAAAAGAATTTTTTTATTTGCAGTCAATAATGTAACTCTCAAATTTTTTTTAAAGAACTCTAGTCACGACAAAGTATGTTATTATTATTAATGAAACAGATGACGATCATTTTAGCACATGATAGGTTAACGTGATCAATTTTGCCCAATCAGAATTAGGAAGATCATCGACCAATAGGGTGTTGGGAGCAAATTAGTACATGCATGCTCTCATCTTTTGAAAAGATTAACATTATTGTCATTATTGTACAGTTTTTGCACATCTCGTTTCCATAATGGAAGAATCAGGTATTAGCTTAAAATAGGATAAATCTAAAAATTTATCATTTTTTAATTATTTTGTTAATATTATTATGTATTCAAAAAGTATTTGATGCAAGTGCTGATACTATCTTAGCAGGTATTACACCAAGTTGGATAGAAAAGTTCAAGTTTAAGCATGGTATAATAATACAAAAGCACGAAATATTCTTTGCTGAATGTTTAGCATGTAAATTTAAATCACAGCCCAAAATCAGTATCTTAAGTGACACGTTGACCAGAGTATTTCAAATGAAGTTAATATTTTTCACAAAACAAAAAGATTCTTTTTTTTAATAAATAATATTGATTTATATGCAATTAATTCAGAACATGTTAGTTGGGTGCTTGATATTGATAAAAACAGTTTGAATAATGAATCGCCAGCTAATGATGTTTATCTGAAGATAAAGTGCTCATAAGTTGAATTAATTTTTGAAAAAGATTCAATAAAACTATCTGAAAGTTTAAATAAAGCAGTGACAAGCGCTCTGGAAGATAACGATCCCTACTACGAATTAACAAAAATATTTAAAAATTATAGGCATTTCTTGCCTAGAAAAGTCGTTCTTGGATACAAATTATATAGAATGTCTTATTTAATCGTATATAAAAAGTGTCCAAAACAAAATAATGAAAAAATTGAATGGGAAACTCTAAATGATTTTAAGATTGAAAATTGCAATGACATTTTGGATCTGTGGGCAAGTAAGAAGAAACAACACAGTTTCGACACCTCTCAATTAATATCAATCGATGGTGAAATTTTAATAAGAAATCAGCTTGATAAGTGGGTGGCATCTTGCTTAGAAAACAATAATGATTCATTGCAAATTATTAATTGGAGTGAATTATATCCAATATATGGGGGGCCCCACAGCAAAAAGTGGTGATAGACTAAAAAATTTTTTTCTGTAGTTTTTTAATATTGTGTTCTAAATAATTTAATTTTTGCAAAAAAAAGTTTTTACCAAAAAAATTTTTTTTGAGTATCACTACCTTTTGCTATGGGGCCTCCCATATGATATATTTGATGAATCTCTTTGTAAGGATATTAAATGTATTCTCAGAATTAATGATACAAAAAATTATGTTAACAAAAAGGTACTTATGGCAGAAGTAATTCCAATTGAAGAACTTGAATATTCTTATTATGTAAAATTCTCTAGCACATTGAAATCTAATAATTATCATATTTTTGGAAAGCTTATGACAAAAGATAGAGTGCCAAAAGATGAGGTGGTTGTCAAATTCAAATGCACAGATCTTTATGGATTCTTTGGTGTAATTGGAAATTTTGATTTGATCAAATCTGTAATGTTTTCATTACTTTTTTTAATCAAATAATTTAGTTATTTAATTTATTCTTATTAATTTAGAGCGAAAGATTATATGAATTTGCAAATAACTTGGATATTGGTTGGAAAACCTGCTGAAATTGGATTTTTTGACAAAAAGACGCATAATATCGCAGTAATTTGTTCTGAAAATACTTCGTTTACATTCCAAAATGACAGAAAAGATTTGATTGAATGATTAAAAATTCCTGAAAATTTATTAACAAACTCTATTCTTATTACTTCAATTGATTATCCTATATCGAGTTATAAACAAAATTTTATAACAAATATTAAAAATTATCATAATCAAGAGATTGAGATTAACATATATGTTAATGAGAGTAAAATTTGTGAGAGTGAAATTAGTGAAGGTGAAGCCAAAAACACTAGTGAAAATGAAGTCGAAGATACTAGTAAAAGTGAAGTTGAAGATACTAGTGAAAGTGAAGTCGAAGACAATAATGCAAATGAAGTCAAAATATTAATGTGCACAAAGTCAAAGACAATTTTTGTAAATATTCACTCGATTGGTATATAATTCTTCCAGAAAATCAAGTCAAAATTGTAAATGATAATTCTTGCTTACCTATCACAATGACTCACCTAAAAGCAATAGACAATATGTATATACTAAAGAATGGACAAGTGGAAATAAAGTTATTGATGATTGCATTAAAAAACTTCAGCTTGAAGCTACAAATATTAATGATATGATTGAGTGGATTCCTTTTAAAAGATTAGATAACATTCAAAAGATTGGTGATAAATTCTTAGCAATTTGGTTAGATAGAATATGGTATGAGCATAAAGAGGATAAATCATCATGCCTAGTAAACCTTAAAATATTGTCTGGTTCCCAAAATTTATTTGATTTTTTAGATGAAGTAAGTTTGTATGTAGTTTTTTTTCCCTTTAATATAGAATGTACACATAACATGAATTCCCATTTATATTATTTATTTATTTTGAAGTAAACTACAAAGTAATGCATACTATATATTTTTTAACAGGATGTATTAGCAAATTTGGCTAATATTTCAGGATTTTGCAAACTAAATAAGCTTTGATCCAATTATCTTTTGTAATTCTAATAGTTGTATTTAATAATATTTAACAGCTTTAATATAAAAATATAATTTTTTCATACAATAAATAAAGTTTTACAATATAAATTATTTACTTCACAGAAACCTTAATTCGCAGAGAATTAATTTTAGGTAAGGTTATATTGCAATTGATTAATTCTTAGACAAGTCCATTTTATAAAAAGTTATTTCACCAAAAGCTAATTTTACAGGCAAATTAACTCTAATCATTGCCTTAGTGTTAAGTTTAGATTTAAAGTTGGTGCAATTTATAAAATTTGTCAGTACAATATATAGGATTAATCGTTTGTAAAATAACCTTGTCTGTAAAATAATTATCTATGAACTAAGTTCAACAAGCATTTGTCAGTGAAATAATATAGATATAGGTTCATTCATTTATTATGTGTCAATTGTTTTATTTTTATTCCAAAAGAATCAACAATTTAATTTAGTCCACAATAATCATGAGGCTTTAACCCCTTCGAAAATTAATTTATTACAATATTAATTAATATTTTTATAATCGCAAATTTTCTTTCGAAATTCTAAAAAAAAAGCTTGCTAATTTTATCCTCTAAATTCGAAATTTCAAACAGAAATAAGATTTTTCAAGCCCAAATTTATTTTCAAAATAAGCTAACTTTGAAAATACCCTAATTTTGCGAATTTAAATATATATGAGCTCTAAAGATTCAATATTTAGGATATAATGTTGCAATGACAAATATTATATCTATATAAGCAAAAACTATAGAGGAATTTAAAAGGTAACTGAACCAAGTCCCCTTTTATTTGTATATTACTATTTAAATGAGACAAAATATATTGTCTTTTGCCAATCATTATCTTAAAATGTTAAACCATTAGGGTTTCACAAAAAATTTTAGTAAAGCTTTATTCTTTATGAAAAATTCTAGAAATATATGATATAACATATCAATATAGTTTTGGTTTACATAGTATATTGAGAAAATTTTTATTAAAATTTGAAAATTTTTTATTAATTAATGTTTTCTAAAAATATTTAAGTCATTTACAAATACATTAAAATTCGGTTTACTTTAAGTGTCCTAATAATATTATTATTAGTATGATTACACACAAGAAGATCTGAACTTTAAAAAACTTAGCACTTAAAAAAATGAATGATAACATTTTCAAAACTTAATTTATAAATTCATTTAATTAATATTAGGAATTTGGTCAAAGCCTGAAATATCAGACGACAAATTATGTCTTATAGTAACTTCAGATTATCGATTTTATAATAGAAGAGTCGATGCGGAATACATGCAAATTAATCTATAGAATGCGTAAACATACTGTTGGTATGATAAATGCTTTCATTATAGTAACTCGACCTGTACACCTAACTATAATAATTTATAGATTATCACGTATTTTCATTTAAATATCTTAACCTCATTAAAAATTAGAAATTGGAATCACCTTCAGCAGTCATACTATACTATAATGTATTCTATTGAATTCTTCTAGATGAATTAAAAAATAAGTAATCATTCCTTCATTATCGGCCAAAGGCTGAGGATTTACAGATTTATAAATAAAACCTTTAGAATAAGCATTGAGAAATCCATGTTGGCAATTATCAAATAATCGGTTCATTAATATTAATCCTTGACAACTGTCAATATTTGGGAAATCCTCAATCTCAGTGCCACATGAACCTGACCAATGTTACGGTTTTCAGAAGAATTTGCTTCAACAGTACTATTATATAAATAAATTATTATTACTAAAGATTAAGAAAATAATAAACAGAAGAATAAAGATCTCTACCAGAAATTTAATGTTAATCCTTGAGAAATTATTTCATCATTACATGTTTGACTCAGTTTGTAATATCATATACAAATAACGGCAATCTTTTTTGTACATCAATTTTGTGTAACCTTATGTACATCAGATGTCGTCAGCCAATTAAATTGCTTCAAAATTGTATATTAAAATTTTGTGTAATGTGTTGTACATCAAATCTTATCAGCAACAAAATCACGCTTTGATAATTTCAAAGTCCGATTTGCTATATAAATTGGATGTGTACGTACAAATGCATGAATCTCTTCTTTTACCCAATAACAGCAACTTACAAAGAAAAAAACCCCTTCCAGAATTTTTATGGATATTGGCACCATAGAAATCGGATCCCTTTTTGATACCTTTGCTAAAGCATGTGCAGCTATTGAAAATTATGCTGCCAAAACCAATACGGTGTTGATTTTAGGTAAAACGTCCAAGAATCCAGATGGCAGCAGCTATAGACAGGCATACTTCATTTGTGAAAAACAGGTGAAATATGGTAGAAAAGAAGAGAATTATACTACTAAATGAAATGGGTGTTGTTTTTGTATTGGTGTAAATTACCGCAAATGCACCAATAAGTTTGTAATTACGAAGTCTATTCTAGAACATAACCATGAGATTTGTTTGGAAGCAACAAAATTTAGCACTGCCATGCGTAAATTTGACCAAAATGATCTTGGATTAATTGAGAAGCTTTCTAAAGATGGACTTCGAACCAAAGATATATTTTCAGTGCTGAGCTCAGTTAGTTCGAAATATGTTCATAAGCCTGACGTTTATAATGCTGTGAGCCATCAATGCCAACGTAAATTACAAGGTTTAAGTGAAATAGAGGTATCGCTTAAAACTCTAAAAAATAATAACAATATTATAGGTCAGTGTTTTTAAATTACATTGTAGAAAAACAATTGAATTGTTAATTGCATTTTTCACATGATATTTGTTAAATTATTTAAGCTACTTAAATTATTTATTATTTAAATACATTATTGTAGGCGATATCGCTATAAAGCCAGCACACAATGATGAGCGTGATCAAGATGGTGAATTTATACAAGCTATATTTTGGGCTTACCGTAATGCAATTCATGAATTTGCAATAGCAAAGGATGTATTAATCATTGATGCGACGTACAAAACTAATAGATTCTCAATGCCTCTAGTAGTTATTTGTAGCATTGATCATTTTGGATCATCATATCCTCTAGCATATGCTCTTATTTATTCAGAAACTTGGGACTTTTATTGTTGGATAATGCAACAGTTAAATAAAGTATTAACTATTTTAACTGGTAATGCTCACGTGACAACAATCATAACTGATAGGGAATTGGCTCTTATGGCTGCAACTTCGTTAGTTTTTCCTGATGCAAAACATCAACTTTGCATTTGGCACTTTTTTAAAAATATTCGAAATAAACTAAAGAAGGATGTTGAAGTTGACAAATTTATTTCTGACGTTCAAAAACTTATATATAGTAATATATCAATAAATCAAATTAATAAAGAAATAGAAGAATTATGGAAACGATTTCCAAGTGCAAGGACCTATATGTATGAAGCTTGGATGCCGTACAAAGAGGTCGTCTAAAGCGGAGTTAATTCAATATATGATCTACACACTGCATAAATTACATTATTGATACCTATATAACCTTCTAACAATAATTGCATCAAAAAGATAACCCTAACCCTAACCAAATTTCACTTCGCTTTAGCCGATCTCCGTACAAAGAAAGTTGGCTTGCGCCATATGTAAACATAATATTAACCTTGACATAAAATCAACTCAGTGCGTCAAAAGTCTGCACAGTAAGTTGAAGGGAGTTGAGAATCGCATCATTCCAGTTGACAAGTTACTTTCAATTATTTAGCGGCAATTGCAAGAACATTCTCAAAAACTTGCTTATACTCAGGATAAAACTGATTTGGGACTGAAGGAAATATAGTTAATATGTTCACAATATGCATTTGAGATGTTTATTAAGCCACAGCAAGATCTTGCAGTGATCGGTGCATATGAAATTACCTATGAAAATAGAATTTACAATGTGATACAAATAGATAATCCAAAAAATTTAACTTATATAGTACAGCTTGAAAAACCTAGTACCTGCACATGTTATCATCCACAGTGTACAAGGACCCCATGTCAACATAAAATTACAGTATATTTACAGCATTTGCATATCCATGTACTACCAAATGAGGTTCACAAGCGTTGGCATGTACAACAAACTTCAGAATTAGAGTATGGCGTGGATAATGTTCCACTACCTGTCATACAAATTTTCAAGCAGTTGCCACAGTGTCATTATGATTCATTTTTAGATATGATGCAACGTGCTTTGGAACATGTTACCGAAAATGGAAAGGTTCCAGAATTATTAAGTAATGAAAATGTTGAACAAAAAACGTTTTTAAAACAATTAATATCGACAATGTTGCAGACTATAACAAGATTATAATGCCAAAAGTAAAGCATAAACGTGGTCGTCCTTCCAATAATAAATGTATTCGTGGTGCAGAGGAAAAAAGTAGAGTTTCTTTGAAGAAAGCTAAGAATAAATATGGCTGTTCTCCCAATAATGAAAATATTCGTGGTGTAGAAGAAAAAGAAAATAGAGTTCCTTTGAAGAAAGCTAAAAATAATAAAACGCCACACCTGAATAATATAATGCTTGATATTCGTATTCCTCATGATGCAGTATTAGAGGTGCATAACCCAATTGGTGATGGAAATTGTGGTTTTCGGTCATTAGCTGTAGCCATTTTCAAGAATGAGGAACGCCAGAAGGATAGCAAAATTAATATGAAATCTCAATTAACTAAACAAGAAGATTTCTATGGCAATGTACTTGGATATAGCGTTACCCGACTAATAAACGTTTTATCATTATGATATCGGGGTCTTCACAAGAATACTGGTTTTATACGCCTGAGTGTGTACAATTGGCAGCAGATACGTTTTTTTTTTCAATGTACCAATTGTGGTATTTGGAGCGGCTTCTGATGCAAGTCTTTTGTTTCTACCATTTAGTCAAAAACCTAGTCTTCGCAAAAAGCCTGTCATCTTGCAATGGCATGGAAACAATCACATTGTTTTAAACCAAATAAGTCTGTACAAGTTCCACTTCTGAACCCGCAGTACAAGCCTATTTGTAATCATTTAGGTATTTCTTCAGAATGGCTTGCTCTTTTCAAGTAGATTTTAGCATTAGGATAGTTTATGTAACTTATGCTGGAATACAAATATTGGAAAATTATAAACAAGTTACTATCCCAACTGTTTTGGACAAGCCAAACTATGAAGTAATTAATGTTGCATTTAGTAGTATGAATCAAAAATCGATTAATCGTTTAGTGTGGAGTTAATCGATTAATCGATTAACAAACTAATCAATTAATCAATAACTATAAAGCATCAATCGATTAATTGATTTGTTGCTTTTGCATTAATAAAGATTTATATTCATTAGTATTATTATTAAATTAATACATAACAAATAACTGAATCATTTGATGAATGATTGCCATTTGTATTTTGGCTAAATGACTAGGTCATTTCCAGACCGGTTGTAAAATGACATTCTAATCGAATCATTAGATCAGGTATGAAGTGATTAAAAAAAAAAGCACTAGGCAAAAAAAATAATGTACAGTATTTACTTTTAAAAAAAAATAAAAAAAAGTTTTTGAATAATAATTTACCGATTGTAAAATGATATAAATCACTTTTGAATTTACAAATGGCATGTAAATTAATAATCAACATGAATTGAGAAATAATGCGAACTATGTATTATTTATAACATGCATTATATGTGATCGGTAGGGTGGCAACTCTTTGCAAAATGACCTAATGACCAAATGACCACGGTCATTTGGAAATGACCATAGCCATTTGGTCACGAGTCATTTCCAAATGACACAAAATTTGAATGACCTCAAATGAGCAGTTATTTTAAGGTCATTTGAGGTCATTTAAAAAATTGTCAAAGACCAGGTCATTTACTATCTTTGGGCTATTGCATTCGATTTTTGTTTTAAACAATTTGGATAGGTCAACTCAAGCCATATAGTTTGGGCCTACTCAACACAGTTTAAAAGAATATTTAGATGCTTCTGAAAATCTTTGGTCAAAAACAGTTGTAGAAAGAGATGAGTTGAATGAAAGAAGACAGACATTGGAAACAATGATTGAAAGGCAAAGAAAGCAGTCATTCTGGATGATAAATTCCAACAATAAATTTGCTGAAAAATTGTTTGGTTTTTTCAGCCTCACCAGTAGCAATTTCTTCAGAAGATCTACTGATAAAATGAAAAAAGTCCAGTATCCGACTAAAGATTTAGAAGGAAAAGTTCTCTTGATTTATTATTTGCGAGATTTGTTTGCTAGGAAGGATAAGTTAGCTGTGGAGAGGATTTGAATAAATTAAAGAGATTAATTATTAGCAATACCGATATCAATGGTGGTTGAGAATCCCAATTCCAAAGCAAATAATTTTAGATATAATCAGTTAAAGAAAAATCCTCGCTTGAAAGAACTTTATGAAAAATTAGAAAAGGTCGATATTGAAGAACTTTGAAAAAAAGAAGTTCAAAAAGAAGTAATTCCAGTTTGAAAAGAGATTAGTAAAATTCAAAAGAAGGCATCAATTCTAAATAAGTTTGTCAAGTTCCATCGTTTGGATCAGAATCGTCTCAGTATCTAGCATCTATCCCCCGCTCATTAACTAGATTGGAAAAACAGAAAGAGAACTATTATTAATTAAACTAAATGAAGCTGAAATATTAGATTTCACTCAAATAAAGACAAGGCTAATTTGAAACTTTTAAGTCTTGGTAAAAATAATGTGTTTGAAGATGGTTTAGACAAGCTTAAGTACCTTGTTAATTTGGGACATAGTAATAAATTGCAGATGGATTAGTTTCTATACATAGTACTGTTTTATAAGGCTTGCATGAACGATACTAATTAAAAGCAAGTCATTCAAACTGAATCTTATGTTGCAGGTTTCTTAGTTTAAAGAATTGTTAAAATACGAATTCGTAATGTACAAGGTTGCACAAAAATTTCAAAAAATTATGTACGTACATCTGTTATACAAAAATTATTCAAAATTATAAACTGATATGATTGGCTGATGACATTTGATGTACATAAGGTTACATGAAATTAATGTACAAAAAAGATTGCCGTACAAATAAACATGCTGACGTACTACCCATAAAGTGAGAGCCTATAACAATTTTTGTTTTACTTGGATATTTTGCTTCTGTTGTTTTTAGCACACAAGTCCCAAATATACAATTTTGGTGTTCAGGAATACTTGCTACATAATGGTCATTCTGTTTTTTAGTAGAACAATTTCTGCTTTTAAGTACTCAAGTCAAAATCAAAGGATGTAGGAGGACCAACAATAATCCAACCAAGCTTAATTGAACAGTTAGGTTTTAAATTTTTTTCGAATTGTTTTTTAAGTAATTTGGGTACGCTTTAGTGTTTTGAGCGAAATCCATTTTCAAAATCCGAAAGGCGAAACAGAAATGCTCCAAAAGGTGAAATAAATACGAAATTTCTGAAATTTCTGAAATGGGTCAAACCTCCGAACCCTCTGAAACCTGGTGAAACTGAAATGGTGAAATCTCCAAAACTCGATGTTTATGGCTGGAAGCCAGCTGCTAAAGCGGCTGGCGATAACTTTATTGGGTATTGTACATATGAGTAATAGTACAGAAGTCTAAAGGTGATATTGTATATACATTTATAGGTGCTAAAACAGTAAATTTCCCGAAGATTTAGCAATGGTTATTGCGCTAAGAGCAATTGTCATAAACCTGGTAAAAAGTAGTTGAGCGAAGTCAAGATGATTTTCAGCCGGTGGTTTCCCGCCTGCTGAAGCAAGCCGGCTGTAGAGAATTCAGAATCACGTGGTTATCATATCAGGGTCCCACTCTTGTTTGTTTGTTTTTTTTTTTGTGGTGGGATGGGTGTGACAAAAATCAATTTCTGAAACTTTTCTGGGAGAGCCAGACATTCGTATTTATATGACATTGGGATCTGCATTTCTACTGTGGCTTGTATTACGTGATTTGTTAATGTGCACGTGATTGTTGTGGTGTATCACGTGTACCTGTGATTGGCGATTGTGCAACTTTGTGTGTAACTGTGCTTGCTATTTTCTTTTCCGGAGAACTAGAACCTGGTTTGGATCGGGACTGACCTGATAAGCGCCTGTGATGACCTCATTTTCGATCAGTTGACTTTTTTAGTCAACTAGCATTATTATTGCCGTCTCGTGGCGTGCCCCTTCCTCGCACACAACTGTCGTGACCAACCTCTATACCTATAGTCACGTCCTCTTATGCAAACAGCGAACAATGTAATACAGTATGAGATGGGGTCGCGGAACAAGCCGCAGGACGTCACGTGAGCAGATCTTCTCGAGCATAGTGCTTTGATCTCTTTGCTTGTTTCTTTCTTCATTCTCACGGCAAGTCCAGTTACTCCGTAGCAACATATTACCCTTTTCCCTTACCCCTCCCTTCTTTTGGGACGTGGTGGGGGATCGCTGGACACAATGTCAAGCAGAAAATTCCAAGAACAAAGAGATCGATGCAGATCATCAAATACCATTTCGTCTGTGATCTGCCGTCACACGGAAAGTCCGGTGACTCGCAATAATTCCCCGCCTTGTGACTTCGTTCACAAGCGGATCATTTTCAATTTTTTTTTTTTACTTTTTTGGATTTCTATTGTTGTATTATTTTTCTTGTACGCAGAATTATAATTTAATTCATAATTTAATTTGTAATTACTGTATTAACATTTGGTTTTTTCTATCTCTTAATACAATGTATAGGCAAATTTGCTTGCAAAAACATAGTAATATATGAAATATACATACGAAGAAATAATACTAGGTAAACTAACTTAATTTATATACTGCACTTTAAAATATTTATTTAAAATTTACATTATTTTATTTCAAATTAAAGCAACAAAATATGAAGATGTTATCGAATGGGTTCCATTTAATAAATTAACTATAAAGGATAGATCTGAATTAAAATATATGGCAATATGGTCTGATGGTATTCGAATAATCGGGGGCGATGAAAAAGATGGTTATGTGAAGTCACGAGCAAAGTCACATCGAGTTGATCTCTTAATTGTTTCCCAAACAAGCGCTTCCGATTTTGTAATATATGTAAGTATGTAAGTTGCTTGTTATTGTCCAGTCAAATAATATCGAAATATCGAAGTGCTAATAATAATTCAATTTGTTTATTTTACAAGTTTAAAGATCACATGCAAAAGAAAAATAAACAATCAAGAACATATGGGATAACCCAAAATATGTTGACAAATGAATATATGATTTTATTTGATGAGTTTGGTTCTAGAAGAGATCACGAATATGGAAAGTGCGAAAAGTGTGATCGATTTAGACACTCACAAGTTTGGTGCATGACATGCGATCCCCAAAATGAGCCGAAAAAGAATCTTAGTAAAAATGCTAATATAAATAGTTTAATTAAAAATTTTCAAAATCGAGCTATTAAGTATGAGGATGTTATTGAATGGATTCCACTTGAAAAATTTGAATGTATAAAACAAATTGGCAAAGGAAGATTTAGTATTGTATCTTCTGCGATATGGACGGATGGCATACGTAAACTATGTAAACCAGAAGATGGTTTTAAAAGTCCCGAGAAGAAATTGTCTTAAGCAAAGTCGCTCTTAAAACTTTGAATGGTGATTTATCTGAAGTAAGTTGAAATGGTTTTAAAATAACTTTACCACTTGACAATAAAACATCAATATATTATTTTGCGCATATACGATGTAAAGCACCTCATATGATTTGGTGTAATATTCATTTTTTCATTAGTTAGGGAATGATGTTTATAGTAAAATTTTGAAAGCGATTTTTTAAAATATCGTTATTTTTTCAATTTCACGTTATTCGTTAAATTGCATAATTCTTATTTATTTATTATTTATTTATCTCAAGTTTGAAAACCATATGAACTATAGATTAGAAGGCATTTTTTCTTTGGCAGCATATGGGTTAACTCAAGATACAACAACGGATGAATATTTAATGGTATTCCAGCATGCTAATAAGGGAAATCTTCGTGAATTCTTGAAGTCAAATTTCAAAAACCTTTTATGGAAAAATAAACTTAAATTGCTTGAAGATATATCGAAAGATTTGTATCTAATTCATAAAGTAGGATATATTCTTGGGAATTTCCACGATGGCAATATTCTATTGAATCAATTTATTGATGGAAATGTAAAATCTCTCAAGTGTTATATAACTGACTTTGGACTATCCATAAATAAAAATGTGAATAACGCTGGTTCAGGAGGAATTTATGGAGTTTTGCTTTATATTGCTCCAGAATTTTTGTTAGGTAGAACTCCTACATATGCAGCTGATATTTATAGCTTGGGTGTTATCATGGCAGAAATGACAACAGGAACAAGACCCTTTGATGGTATTCAATTTGACTTTGACATTGTATTAAAGATTTCTACAGGCTTGCAGCCGAAATTTGCTCCTGGAACACCTGAATTTTATATAGATTTTGCTAATCGTTGTCTGGACTTCGATCCTGAAAAACGACCTATAGCTGAAGAAATCTTCAAAATATTTTATCAATGGAGAAACTATTTAGAATCGGATAGCGAAAATTCTATTAAAAAAGAATTTCTAGACTCTGATGTAATTACAACCAGGGGTACTTGAATTAATTTATTATTATTTATTTTAAAATTATGTTGCATGATATTTATTTATTATTTATTTGGAATTGGGGAAATAGGGATTTCAAGTGAATCAAATAGTAACAAATTAAATGAACTTTTTAGTGATCCTACTGAAGAAATAAATTTTGGTAATTTCAATGTTTTTAATTTTGACATTTAAAATAGCAAAGTTTTTAATTAATTATATGCAATATCAAATTTTGCATTTTTAGAACGTGAAATTAGGGAAAATCAGAGTTTATAGGATGGGATGAGCTAAGTAATATTTCAGAACTTGATAAACAGTAAACAAATTATTTTACTTCCTTCTTATATTTGTTTAGGATATATATACAAAGCTGATTGGACAAAGGCGCATAGTAAAAGTTAAAGTTATTTGTAAGGAACTACGAAACCTGAAGGACATAAACGGCAAATACTCTCTTGCGTTTATTCATGAATTGACGATGCATTCTAGGGCAAAACGTTGTGAAAATATTGTTGAATTTTTAGGAGCCAGTAAAGTCAGTAAAGATAATGGTAAATGTGGGTTAAATTACGGTTATCTCCTTATAATGGAATATGCAAATTATGGGAATTTGCGGGAATTTCTTGAAAAAAGTAACTCGTCATTGAAATGGAATAAAAGATTAGAATTGGCCAGACAGATTACAGAAGGATTATACTATTTGCAAAATGAAGGCATTATTCATAGAGACTTGGTAAGATAGTCATAAATAATGTAGCAGATGATGCTGAACTCGGTTGATACTGAAAATTTAGGGATCTTTATTTGAAAATATAAGTTCTGCCGAAACCTAAATTTTTAACTCTGATTTCAGCATTATCTATGGCAAATAATAATTCCGCTAATGGTTTAAATTTGTCTTCTAAACTTAAAACAAAAAACATTGACCAGCATGATAAGAACATTTAATCCATGATAACAAAGCAAAAATAACAGATTTCGGAAATGCTAAAAGTATTAACACACAAGCCAATATTCACAATGGTATTTTTGGAAGGATTCCATTTTTAGCACCTGAATTATTTGATCCAAGAAAACCTGACAATATACAACATTGCATGAAAACAGATATTTATAGCCTTGGCGTGATATTTTGGGAACTATCTAGTGGTCGTCCACCATTTGAAAATCAACCACATGATTTCGGATTGGCTAGCAGAATATTTCATGGTCGCAGAGAAAATACAAATTATGGAACTCACGAATATAGGAATCTTTATATCGAATGCTGGGATGCAGATCAGGACAAACGCTCGGATATTGATAATGTGCGCGAGATGTTAAAAAAATTTTTGAACTCAAATATCCTGCCAGAGGTTGATGCTAGTGCTATTAATTCTGAAGGTACCTATAGTCTTTTTATTGATTTTAAACATGTATTATAGTTATTTATCTAATTTTTGAAATTAAGATGATAATAAATTTGACCCGATGAAAACATATGGTAAGGTGTTATATTGCATGTTCTTTTCAATATTATGCTATGTTGTTTATTAATTTAATTCTTATTTTATAATTACGTATCAGATTCACGAAATATTGAATAACTGAACTAAAAGCCTTTCAAATAACGATTAGACAAAACTAGCATCTTGGTGATTTTATGTTATTAGACTGAGAATATATCATAATGTTTATAATCAATTTTATTTTTGAATATCAGTATTCTGAAAGAAATAGTAATAAAGCACATTAACGGGTCATATACATTGTTATAATCATTTTACAACTTGATTCGAAATTAAGTTTAGAATTAGGGTTTTCATAGTGCAGAGCTTTTTTTCTGAAGATTTAGACATCAATCACTTAGCGAATTTATTTAGATACAGCAACTATAATGAACTCGTTTAGTAACTTCAGAATTTATAATTTCGTTAATTTCTTATTCATTCGACTTAATACTTGTTTGTTTTAAAAAAAATAACAGATTGGTAAAGTCTTATTATTATCGTAAACTATACACTGTGTATAATAATATAACACTAAAACATTGATTTTAATTGCAATTTAGGTCATTTTTAAACCATTTAAACAAATTCCATCAAAGTAACTGTTTTTCTTTGCACAATCCCATAAATTGATTACTTTAAGTGTTTATCGAGAGAGAAATCATCTCGATAATTCGGGTGGTCATGTGATAAACACGATTTATCGAAAGGAAAATCTAAACACGATTTATCGAAAGGAAAAATCCGGAGGATCTATGGACAGTTCTTACGGACAGTAGGGACAGTGCAATTCACGTGATATTACTAACCACCTACTAAAACCCTAACTGTTCCTAACTAACTATTCACGTGATTTTATCTGTCCTTAAGAACTGTCCATAGATTTTCCGAGGAAAATCACTCTCAATAATACGGGTATCATGTGTGTATGTAAAATCAAACAGTTTTGGTAATTCTTTGATTATTTATTAGCTTTAAGAATTGCTTGTTTTATTTATATTAACCTTTCATTTTAATATTCCAAGCGAATCTATTAGTTCTAAGTTAAAAGCCTTTCATACAATTATCAATCTTTTTATTATTCTCGCTCGGATTTCATATTAAACACTCTCTTTATTAGAGATTACGAAGATACAAAATGGGAGTAGTGCACCACTCCTTCACTTTTCTCTTCTACGATTACATACTGTGCTCATAACAACTTTTCACATGCTCATGACAACTCTACGTATACTGTGCTGTGCACGTGATATGTCACGTGATGAAGCATAATAGAGGATCGCCAACGCTAAGATATGGCGCATCTTTTTTTTTTTTTTTTCTTCTAATAGCACGTCCAAGCCCACGCTTATGGTGCGGCACATTCAACTCATTACATACAACATCAATTTTTCATAACAGCGAGTTAGAGCCCACGCTATGGTGCGGCGCATTCAACTCGGTACACATGACAACCTCAACGAGTTCGAGCCCACGCTATGGTGCGGCGCATTCAACTCGGTTTTTCATGATTACATTAACGAGTTCGAGCCCACGCTATGGTGCGGCGCATTCAACTCGCTACACATGACAACAGACAGGGCGCAAGGTGCTAGGTGCAATGTATGAGAGAGGTCGGGAGGGATGGGAGCCAGATCATAATCGGGCACCGAAGAGAACAAGTGACAAGACAAGCGAAGAAAGAAAGCACTGAGATTCACCATTTTCTCCCACATGTATCTTTATAATCTCTGCTCTAAGAGTCACTAATTCCATTGCATACAATCATATGCTATTACCTTTTTCATATAAGCCTCAATTACATATAAGCCACAAATCAGGTTATCCTCGCGATAATAACCCTAGCGTGACTTCGTCAACGCATAGGGCTATTCTGTTGTTCATTCTTGAATTGTTATGCCAGATCCACATGTCTAATACATAAGTATCATAAAATTATGTGTTACATTACAAATACTAGCAAACAGGAACTGTCGAAGTCTGGAGTCTTAATATCTAGATTTAATTTTATTAACATTATAAATCGATAATCCACTTATTCTTTATTAAAATTCACTTAACGAAAAAATTTTTTTTAATAAAAAAAATTACTTAGCAGATTTATATATTTTATTTAATGAAAATTTTTTTGAAACTTATTTAAATACTTTAAAAATTTATTCAATAAATTTTTTTATATGCGTTAACTCTGTATAACGAGCTTCTCTATAAAGAATTCCAGATATAAAGAACTTTAATTTTAAATTGTGATATATAATATATAGTTTATAAAAAAAAATCATGAGTATTTAATAAAACAGAGTAATTTTTTATAATGAACTTTTTTTTCTTTCCTAAACATCAGTTTATTATAAAAGAGTCGATATTGACAAAAAAGTAATGTCAGATATTAAATACGAGTAAAAATTATCCTAATGAAAACTAAATTAAGTTTCAGAAATTATTTAAATAATAAAAATTTAATTTTGTTTTGCGAGCTTAAAAGATAATATTAAAGCATTTTAATAAATTTGAAATTTTTTATGTGAACAATAAAGATTTTAATTAACTTTGTACGTAAAATATATTATTAGCTGTTTTTACTTTTTACTTATTTTATTTTGTTTTTTATTTTTTTGCGAACTTTAATTATTATAAGTTTGATATTTATTTTAAAAAGTAAACTAAGTTATTAATCAGTGAAAATTAAGAATGATTCGAGTAAATTAATAAAAATCTGCAATTGACGTAGGACTATAATTATATTGTACAGTATATAGTACATTATTATTACCTCAGTACTGCTATTTGTATAATTCGAAAAAAAGTATAGTTTGTTTACTTATCCCTAGGGATGGTAAAAAAACGGTTTAAACAGTTTTTTATTGTTTTAAAACTTTTTTAAAACATCGGCGTCTGATTCTAAAATTTGGCTGAAATTAAAATTGTCGTCTCTGATTGGCCAATTTTAGTTTCAGATAATTTGTTATATAACTAGCATATTAGCCCGTGCCTCCGGCACGGGTTAAGGGTAGTCAATTTAAATTAATGCATGGTAATTTATTGAACAATTAAATGATTATGATTAATTATATATACATTGTCCTGAAACACAATTGTTACAGTGAAATGAATTAAACTTCGTACTCACGCTGGTAATTTATTGAATAATCAAATTTGTAGATCTCTACACAGACATACAATCACTGCTAAGCTCGTCAACAAAGTGACGGAGCAGTCATTATTGCGAGATCAGCTGATTTTATTGCGGATCATATAGATTTTTTTTTTATAGTTTGTGTTTTGATTGAGGCTTCTTGTTTAAGGGTGGGTTTGTTTGTTGTTTTTGTTGTAGTATCGTATGATTTTAGCAAATTTAGGTTTCGACGAATATTGGTAAAGAGGATATATTGAAGTAGGGCTAAGTGTATGAATGGTGGCTATGGGCATGCGGATGTTAAGGAATGAAGTTATAAGGGTTTGTTGTTTCGGAATTGAAAAAGTTACCTTTGGTTTTGCTATCGCTCGCCTTGGCTCTATCTCCCGCCCCCTATTTTAAGTGGCTTGCAAGTATTATTAGTATCAGTCACAGCTACAGTAGATATTGTAGTATGTTTTTTTGGATTTTATTGCTGCATGGCAGTGCAAGGACCATTAGTGCAAGGACCATCAGTAGCAATTTTTGGGCTCCACGGCTGCAGGGGCAGTGCAGCGACCCTTATTAATGGACAGTTAAGATCCGCGGCTGCAGTAGCAGCAAGGACCTTATTAGTGAATAGAAGGCTCCGCGGTTGCAGTGACAGTGCAAGGACCTTAAAAATGAGCAGTTAGGCTCCGCGGCTGCAGTGGCAGTGCAAGGACCTTATTAATGGTAAGTTAGAATAACGGCTGCAGTGGCAGTGTAAGGACCTTATTAATGAATTTAGGCTCCGCGGCTGCAGTGGCAGTGCAAGGACCTTATTAGTGAATAGTTAGGCTCCACAGCTGAAGTGGCAGTGCAAGGACCTTATTAATGGACAGTTAGGGTCCACAGCTGCAGTGTCAGTGCAAGTACCTGAAAGAGATACACAAGATGACGTCCCGATTCTCTTTTTAGCTATATACGTATGTTAGTTATCTTGCTTATGTTGCGGTTTCATGTTGTAGGCAGGGTGTGGTGGGACCTTTGGGTTTAGGAAATTTGGGGACTGAAGGGTCAGTAGTTAATGTGTCTGATAGGTTGAGAGAATGATTGGTACAGGTTCAGATAAGTTTTCATAGACTATTAGGTATTGAGTTTCAAGTATGTAATCTAGAGTTTTTTTGGATAGCGAACCTATTCCCATATGTTTTTTCGTATATAGCAATAAAGTAGCTAATCGAGCAATAATAATTGAGCAATTACTTGGTTGTTGTCCGGTTGCGCGATTTTGCAATAATTTTTAGTGAGCATAGATATACCGAAAAAAATTAAGCTTTATACTCATGCTAGTAATTTATTGGACGATTAAATGATCATCGTTAATTGCACATAGAATGCAATTGTTAAAGTGGAAAGAATTAAACTTCATACTCACCCTGGTAATTTATTGAACGATTAAATGGATTATGGCTAATAATACATCGTCTTAAAACACAATCATCAAAGTGAACAGAATTAAACTTCATACTCACCCTGATGATTTATTGAGTGATTAGATGATTCTCTTGAAACACAATCACGTTAAAGTGAACCGAATTAAACATAATACTCGTCCTGGTAATTTTATTGAATGATTAAATGTTTACGGTTAATCATACATTTACAGAATTAAATTTCATATTCATTCTGGTAATTTATTGAATGATTAAATGATTATAGTTAATCATACATTTTTCTAAAACACAATCGTTAAAGTGAACAAAATTAAACTTCGTACTCACCCTGGTATTTATTGAATGATTAAATGATTATGGTTAATTATACACACATTCTCTTGAAAACCATCGTTAAAGTGAAAAGAATTAAACTTCATTTTCACCCTGGTGGTCTGTTACAAATCTTTTTTTTTTGTCAGTTGACAGAAGTCAACAGATCGAAAAGATAACTAATCAGGGATCACCAGAAACGACTGGTCAGGCAAAATTGGTTCTAAATAAGTTTTTTCATAACTACATTTACGGATAAAATATCATGCGCGAGCACCTACTGAGTATCACGATCAACTAACATATATGAAAAAATCTTGTACACATGCAACTTATTAGCGGAGCCTACTCACCATATTAATCGTGAATGATTATCCCAATGCACAACATATATTGAAAAGTATTGCACGCATGTTCCAAAAGTTGGATTAGTCCGGACTAATATGCCGGAGTTAAGTTTTATTTGATGAATGCACTTATTACATTTAACTGTAGTTTGTCGTTATGCAAAATTAAACTGATACGGGATAAGCTTCCGAAAATAGCAATTCATATTGCGAATTGTGGTCTGCCGCAACTTGAGTTTGCGTGTGGCCATTTGCACCTCTGACTTGCTTTTATTCTCACAGCGATCCTTATCGGGTTAGTGATTGCCATTTAAGGCAGGACATTAAATTCATACTCACCTGAAGTTGGTTGCATCAATTCGTCTTTGAGCTTGATCAAACCAGTTCGGACTGGTTTCCACCATTGGTTTCAGGGGCACCTTCCCCTGCTTGGCATCTTTTCGATCCGTCGACCTCACGTTGACTCGAATAAAAAACTTGTCGCGATGATCAATAACAGGATTCACGGGTGTTGCCGTAGAATCTTTTCTTGTTATGTTAATCATGATTGCAAGTATTAACATCTTATTTTAAAATAAAATTCGTGAGAAAAAATAGAATACAGTACATACAAATGTACGAATCCTGTATACTTAATATTCATATAATATGCACACATATGCATCAATATTACGTAAGTGCATCGCAAAGCAAAAACGCCACCCCGTTACCAATATAATAATCAGCACAACCATCATGAAAAAGGATTATTTGGCACCGTTATCCCCCCATTCTGCCTTATTATAAGGATTTCGAATTTATTACATTTAATATAAGAAATGTATTTGATCGTTTTAAGAATTTAAATACATAATTTCGCCTATCGGCAAATACAACTTCCATTGATTTTAAATGCATAAATTGCCTATCGGCAAATTTCATTCTGTACTAGTTTTGCATTTGTTGGTATTGCAAATATAACCACTATTAAATCTCATTAAGTTTTTGATTTTTGAACATCGATTAAATTTATTTTTTGAATATAGATTAATTTATTTTTTGAATATCAATTAATTTATTTTTGAATTTAATCATTATAAATTAAATTATGCAACTAGGATCATGCTCGGATCATATTACGTCATAATGTATTAAAACAATTTTCAACAGTTTTAAATCAAACAAACATGTTTTTTAAGATCACGTTTTAAATCATTTGCCATCCCTACTTATCCCCCATGCCTGAGCCTAAATATTGATGTTAGCCTAATAATCAACTAAAACCTGCCTTATTTAAGGCTACACACATTACCCACCGACTCGTTTTTTCAATTTTTCAATTTTTTTTTTTTTTTTTTAGAACCCAATTGATCGATTTTTGACATTTATTTTTTCGCTATTCCATCAGGTGTCACCCGAGGGAACTTTAATTTCCTGTAATTGTCTGATAGGACTGACGGAGAAAATATGACCGCTGACACAATTTTTTGACTCATTGTTGTGCGAAATAAAAAATAACCTTGCATAACCTTTGACGTGAAAATTATTTTATTAATTACAGTAAATTAAAAAAAAAAAATCTGACCGACTGACCCAAATTTTCAGGTCCCATGTAATGCTAACAAAAAATTTACTTTGCGTGGCCATTAAATTTTCTTTGATTTTAACTTGGAAATAATCCGACACTAGTAGTATACTTTATTTTTTACTTTTTTTTTTTTATTAAATACATTAGGATTATAAATTTTTAAGTATTTGACAGAAATATAAGCGCTAACAATATTAGGCTACGCAAAGTTAATTATTCGTTTTGCATAACCCGCTGACCCAATTTTTCCAAACCATTTTTTTTTTAAAATTCCTATTGTGCCAATTGCCATTTAAATTTTTTATCCGGTGTCACCCGATGATGACCTTAATGTTCCGGAATTACTCGATAGGTTCGATAAAAAATTTTCTTATTCCATGTTATGCAAACCGAAGAATTAACTTTGCGTGACCTTAGATGTGAACATGAATTAATTTAGGCCATACAAAGTTAATTTTTTTTTTTTAAAAAAAAAAAAAAATCCGACCCACCGACCGGAATTTTGAAACGCCAGGTTATACAAAACGAAAAATTAACTTTGCGTGGTCTTATATTAATAAATATTATTTTTACTATGCAAATAACATCTAATTGTTTTGTTAATTTACTTTAATATTTTCATATATTAAGACAATTCTTGTCTTGAATCAATACAAGATTGAACATTTGGCGTGCCCAATTATGATTATATTATTCAATCAAATTATCGAATGTTAAGTGACAAAATATCTTTTTAACTAATTTTAACTATAATGTTCATATGATGAAACACAATATATTTGTTGTATAATTTATGTTATCGTGCAAACACTTATGATCATGAAAAAATTTCATATTGTTATTTTTTGTATGTTATTACGTAAGCACAACAATCCCAAATTAAAACTCAGTTAGCCAATCACAACTTTTAAATCATGATCATAATTGCACGATAACATCGATATTGGATCATGCGATGATATTAATCGTTGCATGACCAATATCTTATAAATCATGATTGGTAGGGAGTTGTCGGCTGAGCTTTAATTCAAGTAACGTGATTATTTCGTAACACATGAAAAAAATAACGGAAAGAAATACATTCATGATCATATGTCGGATAATAAAATTTAATAATATGACAGTATGTAGCAATATTTAAATATGAAATAGAAAATGGAATGAAATAGAAAATAGAAAATTATTTATGTCACTGCAAAGTAATAATAACAATACCAGTCGTTTAACGGCGGGTCCAGTACCTAGTTCTAGTTTTTGCTATGATTGTAAAACAGCAGTAATGTATTTGAATACGAGCAGCTTTTTTTAGTTATAATTACATGCATAAAATATAAAAACTTTTTTTAGCATTAGGTTACAGTTACATTAAAATATATATGTACGTAGAACATTTTAAATTCGGAATACGTATCATAGCAATAAAATTTACATGTAAGCAAAAATTGATCACAATTATTTTGGTGTAACAAATGATATTAATGATAATTTAATTAATTTAATTGCAATTAAATTCTTGGTATTCCTGGTAATTACTATTGTTTTCTGATTGAAAAGATTGATCATTAATTAATTGTTCGAGTTTTGTAATAAAACTTTCGGGTTTTTTTTTTCTTTCGGAATCCTTTATTGTTGCAGCACACCTCTTCATGATATCTATGTTTGCTTGAAGTTCATTAACAAAGCTAAAGCGAGAGCAAATTTTTCTAAGTTCTTGGCAATGCTCAGATATGCAGTTATAAGAGCCATCTACTTCAGAATCTAGTCTAAGTAAATCTTCTTCATGACCAATGGCTTCAGAATTATGCGTCTGATAATCATGAATGGCTTTTTCGAATTCCTTTCTTTTATATATTAACTGAGTTTCGGCATCTTTAGTGGGTAATTCAGCTTTCAATTCCTTATTCATCTGAAAATGTCTAATTATTTAGACAAATGACATAAATCAACCTATTTTGCTTTAATTCGACCAGAAGATAAATTAAATACTACCTTTCGTATCCACATTTGCAAATCTTGCAAAATCCACTTTCCATGTTTTGACATTTCCGAAGATCATCTGTATTCTGATCAACTTGATCAACTTCACAATTTTTATGACAAATAATTCCTTCATCCATATGATGAGAACAGTAAGTATTTTTATAACCCACATCAACAAGCTTTTTTGTATAAGTAACATCATTTTCTATATAATGTAGAAACATCTTTTTTATATTAAACGCAATTTCCTTATTTTTACGACTTTCATCTAATTTATTTTGGGTTTCTTTGATATTGTCAATATTTCGAGAAAGTTTATTGATTTCTTCTTTTAAGGTGATTTTTATAACTTGTATCTCCTTGAAATTAGTGGTTGGAATGGAAGGCATGTTTTTGATGACGTTAAGGAGTTTTTTAATTGAATAATTTGATCTTTTCCAATCACGTTCAGTATCGGAAAATGTCTCAGGATCCTCCAAATCTTGAGGATCAAAACAAAATGCAGTGTTGTCCATATGAAATTTTTCCTAGAAAAAGGAGAGAAATTATAATTCATATTTCGGTAACTTAACGAACATACATAAGGATATATACCTTCGGCTTAGCAAAATATTTATCCCCCTTGAGAGATGCACTATTTTTTCTACATTTTGTCAAAATCAGCAAAAGATTATCATTAATGACATTATCAGGAAGATTATTTGATAATTGAGTTAAAACTTTTTTCATTGTAGATGTGGATCTTGCTTCGGTCCCATTAGCAACTATTGCAATGGCGGACAAATGTTTAGCATCAAGGACGGTGTTAATTATTTGTTCAATGTTTTCTTCATCTTGTTCATTGCCACTAACATCACTTAATCCAGGAGTGTCGATGAAAGTGAATGTATCATTGTCATTTTTCGGGTTTATGAAGCTATAGGGTTGGCATTTTCTTGTTTTGCTTTTTGCTGGGTCATCAATATCTTCCTCAGAATGCGTGAATTCTAAAAATTATTCTTAATCAAAAATTATGTAAAAAAAAAAAATTTTTTGAGGTCTGTCTATACCTTCAGTGACATTTTTTATATATTCGGTTGGTATTGCAATTTTAAGTTTTTGTGGATCTCCTCCTCTGAAGTAATTGGTCAATTGATTTATAAGCGTCGATTTCCCTGCTCCTGTCATGCCTAATAATAGAATTGTGAATTCATTCTTTTGTGTGGATCCCATTTTCTAGCATAAAAAAACGAAGATTTTGAATTAGCTTCTTTTGATTAAGTCTTATGCTAGTAGAATGAAGTTCAACATCTGTATAACATACCGGTATATAAAAAAAATAGCTTATAGTGGAGCAGATAATCAATAAAGAAACTAGCACATCAAATGCTCCTACTGTATATGATAGTAGTGATGACAATCACGTTAACGACGTTAAAGAAAGATAAATGCGCACTCAAATTTTGAACCAAATTTATATATGACTTCTACAAATACGATTCTTATTTTTCTCTAAGCCCACATTGTCGCAAGTGTGTATTTATAGGGTTATATTTTACAGCATTTATCATGCATATCTGTTCATAACGTTAATGCGATACCATTCGAATTGTTTCGTTTTTTTAGCAAGAATTATTTCAAAATAGCATTTAGCTTTAAGTTTATTACTACATTTTTACTTTCTATTAGTAAAATGGTAGAAATATCATCTGTGATTGATAAATAATACTTACGTTCAATATTGCAAAATTTCAAGGAAACTTCTGTTAAAATGTACATGTTAAATAATATACGATAATATGGGTCTTTGCTTTGAAAATAGGGTTCTGGAATCCCCAAAATCAAAAACGTACAAATTTTATAACCAGTTAATTTAACGGAAATTTTTTGAAAATCTAAAAATAGAATGGAAATGAGAATAAATTTTTACCATCAATTTTGTACTATTGCCTTGACCCTAGGGACATCGTCAATAATAAAAAAAATTTTGCGATCATGTCTGCGGAAAATCAATTTTGGGTTGTTTGGGTTACACGATCTTTATTTGCCGTAGGGTCATTTTCAAGGCAAAAACCCTATAGCACAATTTTATGCATGAGCTAATTGTATGACGTTTCTTACAACTCCAGGAACGGAAAGAACTATAGGCTGCAATGAAATATTGTAAAATTTCTTCTTACGATACAAATATTATTCTTCTTTGTTCGGTCAAAATCTTACATTTTATTGGTCAGCATGATCATAGCCATCATATTTTCGTTTTTCACATGCACAGCGGAGTCTAAATTGCGTTAATCATGTTTAAAAATAATTGTATTAGGCATCACATTCAAAAATATCTCGGTTGACGAAAAGCATTACACGACAGCTTTGTATATATTTGGACCATGCTGACAAAGAATTTAGGCCGGATGTGATTGTTATTAAAGAGCAAGCAGAAATATGTTGGAAGAAGCGAGTAACTGACCGTGTTGGCAGAACGGTAATGACATTCCGCGACAAAGCAATCGTAATTGCACTGGGAGTCGTCATGTAATTATTGTACCGGTGGTTTCCCGTCTGTTAAAGCAAGCCGGTATAAGTGAAGACATGTAACGAAGGAATGTGACTGAAGAAATAATAGAATCACGTATCTTCAGTTTGGAGCGGGTGGATGGGTCGAGTGAATTTACATATTTTGGCCTTACCTGCGATGGCGATGTGGAGCTGAGGGTCGTGTGGCTGCTCCTCTTTTCGATCATGTGATATTCTATCACTTCGTATTAAATTCATATCAGATATGTCGTGCAGTTATGTGCGTACGTACGTACCTAATTGCAAGAACGATATAATAAGCATTAATCATGATAATAATTCATTTGTATGTGATCAATGTAAATCACAATATATTGTTTAATTTTGATATTTTTAACTAAATGTAATAATAATCAACATGCTCTTCACCCACAAATATATGATTATTTAGATTAATGCGTATAATAATACATATTTCCCAGTTTTCCGCAATTATACGTATTAAATAGAGCATTTTTTATACTTTTGTGTGATCCATATCGTATAAGTAAACATCAGCATAGTGCAGGTAATTTAAAACAATTCATCTATTATTCATATGTCAAAAAAAGTCATAATCAAATGCTATTATATCTTATTTTAAGCTAACTTTCAGCATCTCATTGAAGCTAGAAACGGTTTTTGTGCGATTTTTACTTGCGTAACGTTACGCTCTTAAAAAGCACTCTAAAACCTATAAATTAGTTAGGTAGTAACAGATATTACGTAAAGTTCTGAGGGAGAGGGGGGTCTCTGATTTTCTTACGTTAGATATATAAATTTATAATAGCAGATAGCCAATCAAATTTCTCTTACGTGAGTAGAGGGTATAGTAAAAAAATATTACGTAATATCTGTCACAACCCTTTCCTGGGCAATTGATTTGTATTGGTCAATCAGACAAATGCGATATATAAGAATTTTAAAATTGACCAATAAATTGCTTTTTATGAGAGAATAAATACAACTTAATTTTCTGTTTGGAAAAAGAAGCAGATTTTTTAATACTAAATTGTCACTATTTACATCTGATTATCATATACTATGTATTTAAAAATAATTTTTTATTATATCACGATTTTTTCACATAATAATTGGTTCTGTCTATGAAAGATAGTGCTGTGCTAATAATTTTGGGGTATATCTGATACGGAATTTCTTCGATGCAGAACAGAATAAACAGAATAGGCATTGATGTTATTTAACGTTGTACAAGATATAATCTTATCTGCCTAAAAGGAAACAGATCATCTTGATATGCTCCGATTAGTGGGAAATAATATATCCAAATTTATTCACAGACATGACGTTATTAGTAAAAATTTTACCAAAATGTATTTATTACTTCTGCACTTATTTATTTATTTATTTCCTGTACTATCAGCATGATTCGCTGAACGCTATTCTGATTTCCTGTTTTGGATCTTCATTTGTATTTACAGTTTATCCAGATTTATTAATTTTTTTTTAAACCCGGAGCACCAGTTGATGTACTTCAAATTTGTTATTAATTCAAAAGTGGGTGAGATTCAGTGTAAAGAGACCTATTTTGTATTTGCCACCTGATTTTTGATTTACAAATCAACATATATTACAATAAATCGTGTAAGATTTACTCCGAACAATTAACTGTCCTGTAAATTATTTTAACAGACGCTTTGAAACTTAAATTTCTTCAGACCATTGTATCACGACTATTTTTTATGTTATAATATGTAATAAAATTAATATATCCTTATTTTGCGTTAAATAAGCTTCATATCTTCGGAATTCAGACAATTTTCAAAAGAAACTCATTTGTTGATTTATTTTATTGATTATTTTTTTTTTTATATGCGAAAATAACAATTTTCAACGAGGCCATTTGAGAACATTGCAATCTGTTCAAATTTCTAGCATAAAACTTAGTTTAAATTGTATAACATCATCATTATATTGTATGCTACTAAAATTATATTGTTTTAAAAAAATTTATACACAAAATTCGACTAATAATAAATATCTTTTGAATTTTTGTCAAGAATTTAATTTTATAAATGGATCAAGATAAGGAAGATGAATTTTATTCGAAAAGAGATATTAAATATGGGGAATGCGCCAAATGTAAACGATACAACACTTCAGAGGCGTGGTGTCAGTCGTGTGATCCAAAGTTAGCGACTGAAATAAAGATGAGTGGAAATGATGAAATTGACGAAATTATTAAAAAATTTCAACTTGCAGCTACAAAATATCAGGATGTGATCGAATGGATTCCATATAATGATCTGAAAAAAGCTAATCAAGATGATGAAACACAACCATTGTTAATTGCAAAATGGATGAAAGGAATACGAAAAGTTAATTATCATAATGTTAAAGGATATACACAAGCACGCTCAAAAAACTCTAATGTTAATCTTAAGAAATTATCTGATGCTGTAAAAGAAGTACGTATTTTAGTTATTTACATTAAGTATATGCAAGAAATTGGCGTACTACTATAGTAAATGTTGGACTTTTACGATTTACGGCTGTTCCCAAATTTCCGGGTCGGATGCGTCGTATCTAGGTCGGCGTTTAGTCCTAGTTTGTTTGCAGGTTCTATAGCAAAATTACCATCTGGGCATTTTTACTTAATGGAATGGATATGATTTATTAGTAAATTTTTTGATGACCTTGGGACAAAATTTATTAATTCCGATCCAACCGACCCAACCGACCATGATTCCGATGCACTCCGACGTATCCCGACCCAGAGTTTCCGGGACATCCCTATATGGGTTGTGGACTAGGAAAACCCGCCTTTGACACTTTTTCAACAATTTTGAGATTTTTGATTCAAATGAAAGTGCTGGTTTTTATCTATACGTATGTTACTTTTTACCCCATGTTGATATAATAAATTATCGTGATTTTTTAACTTGAATGTAAACCAATTTTTTAACGATCGTGTTCTAAAAATAGATTTACAACCGACTCAATTAAATTAGATTGGTTAATCAGTGGTTCATAATCACATGACATTGTTTATTCAGTAATTGATATCTAAAAATAAATAAAAAATTCAGGGGTAAAATTTAGGTAACACAAACTATAATCGCTATTTTCTCAAAATGGAAACCCCCCTTCAGAGGCGGGTTTTCCTAGTCCACAACCCATATGGGTCACCAAGATTCCTGGTCGGGATACGTCGGAGTGCATCGGAATAATGGTCGTCTGGATCGGAATCGATCAATTTTAGATCATAAAAAATTTTTTACTAATGAAATCATATCCATTCATTAAGTAAAAAATGCCCAGCTGATAATTTTGCTATAGAACCTACTAACAACTAGGACTAAATACCCACATAGATCCGACGCATCCGACCCAGAAATTTGGTGACCCTCCTGTAAAATTCGTATGACAATTGGCAATTTTTATGCGCATTATGCGCATAATGCGCATGAAATCGAAAAACGATAATTTGGCCATCACTTCGAGTGACAGGCCGGTTTGTTGGGATTTCAGAGGAACTACCACAGCATGTAAATCTTTATACAAACGGCTAGTCTTCCTCTCTCTTAATTTAATTGTATTTTTTGCAAATTGAATTTCATCTTGCGATTGTATCAATCATTCAAGTTTAATCGTGATGAAATTACAAGAAATGGTATTTAAGTTCTTTCATATATTTCCTTAAAGATCAGAATGAATGTATTGGAACCATTGACCATTAATTGTAATCTAACTTTTTTTAGAACTAAATTACTGGGCAGATACATTTGTTGTTAATAAAGTGCATAAAATGAGAAATGAATCAGTCCAGTATGTTTGTGTATATGAGGGAGGAAGTTTATATAGAAATTAATCGACGTATGACAGTGATAAATTCAAAAAATTTACTACAGTAGGCCGTATCTATTGTTCACAGATAACAAATTCACAGTATATAAAGTAATAATATAATGACTTACATAAAATTTTTATTTAATTTTTGCAAGTTTAAAGAACAAATGCAATTAATGCAATCAAAAAACACTAAATTTAAGATATATGGAATAACCTGCAATGACGCAAACGAGGAATATATGATCGTGTGGGATGAATTTGCAAATGAAAGGAAACCAGACAATGGGAAATGTGAGTGTTGTAAACGATTTAACACCTCTCTGTCTTGGTGTCGGACATGTGATCCTATTAATATCATTAAAGAGGAAACCAATGATATATGGACTAGTGGATATGCAGATATTGATCAATGCTTAAAAGAATTTCGACTTAAAACCGCTGCGTACGAGGAGATAATTGAATGGATTCCTTTTAATAAACTAGAACATATGCAAAAGATAGGTGAGAAAAATTCCGAATCGGTATACATAGCATCTTGGGTGGACGGAATAAGAATAGTTGAGGAAGATGATAACGGAGAGTGCACACGGTCACGTATACAACCGTATACAGTTAACCTTAAAAAGTTTCTAATTAATATTTCAAAGTTTATAAAAGAAGTAGGTCATTCATTTTTATTAATTAATTGTATAGAATAATGATGTAATAATGCATATATTTAACATATTTGTAATTGTAAGTTTGAAAATTTGGCACAATCAATACAACCAGATGGTCACAAGCATAAAATATATGGTATAACTTATGAATCTGAAACAAAAGAATACATTATTGTATGGGATGAATTTGCATCTAAAAGAAATGCTGATAATGGAAAATGTGAACATTGTAAACGACATAACACTTCTCCGGCTTGGTGTCAAACATGTGATCCTATTAAATCATGTCAAAATCGGACCAGCGAAAATAACGATATTGATGAATATATCAAAGAACTTCAACTCAAAACTATAAAATATATTGACATGATTGAATGGGTTCCATTTGACAAATTAGTTAATATACAAAATATTCCAGGGGAATTGTCTGGATTAGTGTTTTCAGCAATATGGGAAGATGGCATACGGATAATTGAAAGCAAAGACAAAGTAAAGTCACGTGCGTCGAAATGTGGTGTTGAGCTCAGAACACTGCACACTTCTGATGAGCTTGATATTTTAACAGAGGTATGTGCTGACATGCAACAGTATATATTAATACACTTACGTTACTACAATTATTATCTTTTTACATCTAAATTCCTTATTTAATCAGCTCAAAGATTTAATTCATTCAAATAAAAATAAAATATATGGAGTAACTCGAAATACAAAAACCGATGAATATATGATAATATTTGATTATTATGAAAGAAAACAAAACGATAGCTGTTCACGTTGTACGAGAAATAATACTTCTAAATTGTGGTGCAAGTCATGTGATCCGCATGAAATTGTGACGAGTAAAAATGAAGTTATCGACCAATGGATTGTTACATATCAACTTAAAGTCAATGGATACGAAATGGCGATTGAATGGATACCATTTGAGAAATTGGATAATATACTGAAGATTCAAGAGGGGCAATCTGGGTCAATATTTTCAGCAACATGGAAAGATGGCATACGAATAATTGTGAACAATGCACGATCACGCACACAACCTTGTGGAGTAATACTCGAGACGCTGAATGTCCGATTAATCTCTTTTGAAGTAAGTTGTGTCTTTTTTTATTTATTACTTTATAGAACTGTGTAATATACTTATCATTTTATACAGGAGCTTGAAAAATATATGCAAACTTATGACGATAAGAAGTTCAGAATTTATGGCATAACCCAAAATCCAGCAACAAGTAATTATTCGATTGTGTTAGATAAATTTTGTTCAGATAGAATTTCTTCTTATGGAGAGTGCCAATATTGTAAAAAATCCAACAATTCACTTGTTTGGTGCCTGACATGTGATACACAGAAAACGAGTCAAGGATGGACAAGTGGGAATAAGGATATTGATAATTGTATAAAAGAGTTTCAAATTAAAGCTACAAAATATGAAGATGTTATCGAATGGGTTCCATTTGATAAATTAACAATAAAGGATGGATCTAAGGCAATCTGGTCTGATGGTATTCGAATAATCGAGGGAAACGAAAAAGATGGTTACGAGAAGTCACGAGCACCATCATATCTAGTTGATCTCTTAACTGTATCCCAAACAAGCGTTTCCGATTTTGTAAGTTGTTAGTTATTGCCCAGTTACATAAATATCGAAATATCGTAGTGCTAATAATCATTTAATTTGTTTATTTTACAAGTTTAAAGATCACATGCAAAAGGAAGATAAACAATCTAAAACGTATGGAATAACTCAAAATATATTGACAAACGAATATATGATTTTATTTGATGCGTTTGGTTCTAGAAGAGATCACAGATGTGGAAAGTGTGAAAAGTGCGATCGATTTAGGCACGCACAAGTTTGGTGCATGACATGCGATCCCCAAAATGAACCGAATAAGAATCTTAGTAACAATGCTAATATAAATAGTTTAATTAAAAATTTTCAAAATCGAGCTATTAAGTATGAGGATGTTATTGAATGGATTCCGTTTGAAAAATTGGAATGTATAAAACAAATTGGCAAAGGAGGATTTAGTGTTGTATATTCTGCAATATGGACGGATGGCATACGTAAACTATGTAAATCAGAAGATGGTTTTAAAAAGTCACGAGAAGAAATTGACTTAAGCCAAGTTGCACTTAAAACTTTGAATGATGGTTTATCTGAAGTAAGTTGAAATGGTTTTAGGATAACTTTACCCGTGCCAATAAAACATCAAAATTTCTTAATTGAAAATATTATTTATTATTCATTTATTGAAATATACTGTATTATTTTGCGCACATGCTCCTCATAAGATTTGGTGTAACATGAAATCAGAACAACCGCTTTTTTCATTAGTTAGAGTTAGGGTGAAGTGGCGGTAGTGTGTGGTCGAGGGAATAATGTTTATAGTTAAAATTTTGTAATCGGTTTTTAAAATATCGTTATTTTTTCGATTTCACGTTACACAATCTGATCGGTTTATCAAGAGGGTGCGTTACAACACACATTCGTTAAATTGCATTTAATTCTTATTTATTTATTTGTTTATTTATTTTCAAGTTTGAAAACCATATGAACTGTAGATTAGAAGGCATTTCCTTGGCAGTATATGGGTTAACTCAAGATGAAAAAACGAATGAATATTTAATGGTATTCCAGTATGCTAATAAGGGAAATCTTCATGAATTCTTGAAGTCAAATTTCAAAGAACTTAAATGGAAAAATAAACTTAAGTTACTTGAAGATATATCGAACGATTTGAATCTAATTCATAAAGCAGGGTATATTCATGGGGATTTCCACGATGGCAACATTCTTTTGAATCAATTTATTGATGGAAATGTAAAATCTCTCAAGTGTTATATATCTGACCTTGGACTATCAATAAATAAAAATGTGCATAAAGCAGGTTCAGGAAGAATTTGCGGAGTTTTGCCTTATATTGCTCCAGAGGTTTTGTTAGGTAGAACACCTACACATGCAGCTGATATTTATAGCCTGGGTATTATCATGGCAGAAATGACAACAGGAACAAGACCCTTTGATGGTAATCAATTTGGCTATGATCTTGCATTAAAGATTTATTTAGGCTTGCGGCCGAAATTTGCTCCTGGAACCCCGAAATTTTACAAAGATTTTGCTAATCATTGTCTGGACTTCAATCCTGAAAAACGACCTACAGCTGAAGAAATCCACAAAACATTTTATAACTGGAGAAATTATTTAGTATCGGATAATGAAAATTCTATTAAAAAAGAATTCCAAGAATCCGATGTAATCCTTACCAAATTAGATCTTCCTAAACAGATGCATCCGAATGAAATGTACGTCAGCCAAATTCTTGACATACAAATAGATGACAATTATGGTACTTGAATTAATTTATAATGATTTATTTTAAAATTAAGTTTCATAATATTTATTTATTTATTATTTATTTATTTATTTTTCAGGTTCTAAATCAGTTATCGCTGAACAGATACATCCGAATGAAATGTATCCCAGCCAAAATATTGACATACAAATAGATGAATACTATGGTACTTAAATTAATTTATTATGATTTATTTTAAAATTTAAGTTTCACAAATTTAATTATTTATTATTTATTTATTTACTCTTCAGGTTCTAAACAAATTTCATTTGGAATCGGGGAAACTGAGATTTCAAGTAAATCAAATAATGACAAATAAAACTTTCAAAAGATGAACATCTATAAATTAACTTTAATCCTTTTATATCTCTTCTCTGTTTGTAAAATTTTGCTAAAAATTGAGAAATACGGCGTGTTTTATTTTGAAGCTATATTTATATGATCAAATCATGCTACTATCAGACGCAGATCATGTGTATTTTGTCTAATTTTTTGTATAGTTTTCTACTAATTATACATTACTGTGTTACACGAAATGAAATTAGATAATAAAAACCTTATTCTACCTTTTTTCCAGGGTTAATTCACATATAGATGGCAGTGCATGACTTTTAATCTTTACTACTTACATATAATTTTTTCATGTTTATGGTTTTTGTTTTATTTTTGAAAATGGCTTATTAGTGACTTATTTCATGGACATTATCCTGAAATGATAGACTTTTGCAGACTAATTTGCTTTCAAAAATTTACCTAATTGTCATAATAATAGTACATACCAGTGTTTAAAATTGGCATGCACTTGATGCACATGTGCACATATATATTTTTATGTGCATAAAATTTGAACAAGTTAAGTGCACAAATGTGCATCTAAAATTTTATAAAAATAATGCACAAAAATTTATGTGCAACAAAAAATTTTAAATTTTTATGCACAAAAAATTATGTGCATGAGAGAACTTTAAATTTCAATACACAAAATATATTAATAATATATATTAATGATATTAGTTATAATGATAATAATTTGTAATTTGCAAATCTACTACTTTTTTAATTTAAGCAATTACTATTGCTATTACTATAAATAATACAGTAATATATGAATAATCGATAGTAAATGTTTGTAAGTAGACAGAAATGAATTAGGGTAGCTGTGCAACACAATCACACTAAAACCAGGAACATACTAAGTATGATATTACAGATCATTTTTATTTTAATTATTGAAGTTGATGCTGAATTGAGGCCATTATAAAATAAGTATGATCATATGAAATTCTAGTTTGGTAGGAATAATGATTTTTTTTTATTAATTTTCATTTAAAAAAGTCTCAAAAATGTAGTAATAATCTATGACAAACCATTACAATAATGTAATCATAGAATATTCACACGCAACAATCAAAATAAATATCCAAATGGGTAAGAGTCAAATTTTTGCCAAGGACCTTCGCTAATGTATTTAAACCTTAAAAACCAATTTGATTCCATTAAGATTTAAATGAGTCAAAAAGGTATTTTTACAAAGCAAATCAGCTAATATTTTTGCACCTTTATCAGAAATCATATTGCTACTAAGATTCAAAGAGGTAATTGTAGTATTTTTACAAAGTGAACTTGAAATAGATTTTACTCCTTCAATATTAATATAATTAAAGAGTAAATTCTCATTACATGGCAGCAAATATTATGAGGACATGTGTGATAAAAATATATGTGCATGAAAAAATTTTTTTCATATGCACATATGTGCAACAGGTTGGTTGTTTGTGCACTCAAAACCTTTCCAATTCATGCACGCTGTGCATATAGTTTTAGATCTGAATTTTAAACACTGGTACATACTAATGATTGGTACCATAATGCAAAATGCAATTTGTTGTTATGTAATAATTATTTATTACAAAATTCGTAATTGTAATAATAATTATGACCATGTACCATATATTCCCAAAAATAAGCTACTCCTAAATATGCTACCCCCTTGGTTTTGACCAAAAATCCTAAAAACTTGTTTCGCCCAAAAATAAGCTACCTTGATTTTTTGAACCAAAATTACAGTAAAAAATTTTTTGTTTCAAAAATAAGATATTCTTTAGTACAATCACTACTTTTAAATAGTTAATAAACAAATTTCTAGAAATATTTATGTTTATTTGAAAAACAACAAGCATAAAACTTGTTTATTTTACTATTTATAGTAATGTCATCAAGCAAAGCAGCCCTTATTTTCTACTTGGGAATAACTAGAATTATTCCCACTATTGTATACTGCGATTACATATAATAATGCCCTCTGCATATTATTTTTGGTCCCTGCACACTATTTTGAAATGTGCATATACTATATTTTGAATCAAAATGTGAATTTATGAAAATTCTGCAGTGGTATTCAAAATATAATACCAAATTAGCAGAGTAGTTCAAATATTAATAAAAAAATATTACCTCTTGTATTGTTTCAGAAAAACTTGGATTATTGGGATTTGATATATTGAAACTCAGTTATAACTAGTTGTAACTGGACAATTATAAATGCAGCAAATCAAAACCTGCATCATTCAATTTCTATATCCAATTAGAATCAAGATTTTGTGGACAAGTATAAAACTAGAATATAAACCATACTTTATATACTTTGAACTAGAGATAGAAATCAGATATATGATTTAGTTACCTAAATTGACTAAATATAATAATAAACATATAAATTTTTTAGTTAGTTAAATTGATCTCTATCTCTACTTTATACTATATTACTGGTAAAAATAATTTTTTATTTTTGTTATTGAATTTAGTATTTGCATTTTGAATCTTTTATTTTATTTTAAAAAATTAATTAAATAAAAAGGGGTGCGCATAATTTCAGAATGTGCATGGGCACTATTTTGAACAAAGTAGCTAAATTTTTTGAAAATCAAAATCTGAATTAACATGCCAGCCCATTATTACATACAAATACGATATATGCATATTGCAAAAATAGTTAATATGCATATGCTCAATGGTAATTAAAGACAGCCATAAATTGATTAAATAAAAAAAAATAAAATAAAATAAAAACAAAAAATAAAAATAAATAGTAAAAAAACAAAAATAAAACATATATTTAAATAATTATAAATAAATAAAAAATTAAACAAATAAAGATTTTAACTAATTTTCACTCTAGGTGATATCACCTATGTTGGGTAAAGATTATTGTTTATATGATTACTACTGGTTACACAATTAGATCTACTATTAGTATTTTTTCTGTATTTCTTTTTTTACTATATTTTTGTTTGCTTTTCTTTTTTTTTTCTTTTTTTTATTCGCTTTATCCCTAATACTTTTTATTTATTTTTTTGTTCGCTTTTCTTTTTTTTTCTTTTTTTTATTCGCTTTGTCCCTAATACTTTTTATTTATTTTTTTACAGTAACAGTTTTGATATTGGCATTGGTAGTTGACGTGTCTCTCATCATTCATGTTGGTGATTTTCATTGCTAGTGTCACTTTTTTCGCTTTTATTGTGATGTCGTCAATTTTGGTGACTTCTTTCTTCATCGTTTGGTATCTTACTTGGCACTTCTTTTTTCATCATTGGTGGTAATTCTTTTCCTTTGATGTCATTATTTGGCACTTTCTTTACTGTTTTGGTGCCATCCTATTGTCTATTTTGGTAACTTTTTGTTGCTAGTATCATTATTTGGCACTTCTTTTTGCTTCAGATTCTACAATACTAACTCTTTCATTTTTTTGATGCGTTACTAAATAGGTTCGTTATTGATGCCAAGTTTTTGTTGTGCTATATTTAATGTTCTGTTTGTCGTATTGCTTTTGTGTATTAGGTTTTTTATATTGGGTTTAATTTTTGTACCATAAATAGCTTTAGGGTTAGTGTCAGGGTTAGAATCAAGTTGAGTAGATTAGGCATTTAGATTAAAGGAGCAGAGTAGAGGTGACAGCTATAGTGAGTGACTACAGGGTTAGCGAAGTGAACTCTGTAGGTATTGCTAAGCATAAGCGAAACAACACAAACTGTATCGAGTATAGAAATGTAATGTATATGATGTATAATTGCATGTGGATTGGTGCATTTCACCTTAAATAAAATGTTTCGAGTTAGTTATATTTAAAAAATAAAAATTATTTTAATAAATAGTAATATAATCAATATGTTGATCAATATATTCATTAATTATGTGATAGTTGTAATCATTAACACCAGGCTTCTGAGCTGACTTCTGACCTGTTTCCCGATCCAATTTTTAAACTAGATGATATCATCTAAGGTGAAAGTTAGCAACATTCATAAACAAATAATGATAATAAAATAATAAAATGTACATTTAAATAATTATCCCTTAAACTATAATATAGACAAATTTGCCTGAATTTTTTTAGAAATATTACAATTTTTTAATTATTTATAGAATATTTTCTTTAAAATATATTTTATAAACTTTATTATAAAAATTTTTTAAAATTATTAATAAATTTTAAAGCAATAAAAGTTTAAAGTTTTTATTTTAAAATTTTTACTATAAAATTTTTATTTAGATTTTTCTTAAATTTTATATATTTTTGTCTATAAAACAATTTTCACTTCTAATACAAGTCTTATTTTTACAAGTAAATCACAAAACTTGCAATAATAAAAGTTGTAATTCTCTTTATAAACTATAGTATTCTATTAAAACAGGAGGCTAGAGCTAATATTTATAGAGTTTGCCAAGAATTAGTTAAAAAATTTTTTAAAATTTGTCTATTTTTAGTTATTAGCAACTTAATTTTCAAATATTATCAAAAAAAATTTTTAATTAAATATTTTAAGTTTTAAAAAATATAGATCATAAGCATATTTATAGCAATTTTTAGGCAAATTTGCCTGGATTTGCTTATAGTCTTTTTTTAAAAAATTTGGTAGTCTTGCCACAACTTTATTTAACTTTTGTAAATTTTAAAGGTAGGGTGAACATAGATCATTTTTAATAGTGATCACGTTGTAATCATATGAAATCAGGTGATCAACCAATTATGATAGAAAACAATACAATCTGAACTAATCATTTTTGTGTAACTAAAAAAAATTTGTGCTGACTTAGAAAAATTTTACAACATATAAGAGTATAATTTTTTCAAATACTATATTTATTAAAATTTTACTATTATAAAAAGAGTATTTTGTACTACATATTATAAAATTTTTGGCTAAATTAATAACAACCATAAAAAGTTTTATTTGTAGCACATTTTTATTTTTATATAAATCTTATTGTACCACTAAAATCATATGATAAATGATCTATGTTCACCCTACCCTTAAAATATACTATTTTATCTTACAAAATTCACCATTTTTGGCATTAATACTAAAGTATAACCCATCTGGTTATAAGTGTGACCTGCTATAACAAGCTTTTTCTCTCTAAGTTTCTTTCTTTTAATAAAGAAAAACTGCCTAGATCTGTTGTCAGGATTTGCTGCCTTTCAAAACTACTATCTATTTATATTCTAGCATGCATAGACCCTTTGTCCAATCCATGCGTCCTTTACAATACTTAGAATTTCTGTTTAGCACTGACTTAACTTTCTATCTTTTACTACCGTTTCTTTTTCTTCTGTTCCCTCTTCCTGGTTATCACTTCTTTTCTTCTTCTTTTTTGGTTTCCTTCTCTTTTTCTCCCTCTTCTTGGTCCCTTTCCTTTTCTGTCCTCAAGTAATTCCACAGTTTTTTTCCCATTCATTAACTATTGAGCAGTGTTCTTTCCATATTTTTCTCTGGAAGAAAGTTAACTATTTATTATAAAAAGCCATAGCTATTTCCCGGGCCTTATTTTTGGAAAGGTTCATTCTTAGTGTTACAAGCTGTAAGGTTTTTATTAGCTAGCTTAACTGGCTGATAAAAATATTAGCTAAACAGTTATCAATAGCTATCAGAAATTATTAGAGATTAGGGATTGGAACCGTTTAACCGTTTAAAAATTTCTCTATAGTTCCGGGCAGAATTATATTGGTCATAGGCCAGAATTATTTTAATGCCAACCAAATTAACCAGTTAAATAGTTAAACGATTAAACAATTGAGAAAAATTTTTAGTCGGTTCCAATCCCTATTAGAGGTTTACTTTATTTAAAGTAATTTTACGTAACTTTGTATAATTTTGAGTAAAATTCGTTAAATAATTTTGAACACATGACATTTAGTTCTTAGATCAAATTTTTGGTAATTTAATTCGGGTCGTACATTCAATCTGAATTATTGTAACTCTGTTACTTCTGACTTTATGTATGTTGTGATGAAAATTTAATTTTCTGAAAAGTAAAATTATATGTAATTATTCAGCATTAAACACTCTGGCATAAATTATACTATAGTAATCATGTGATCTTAAGCCATATTAGCTAGCTGATAATATTGTATCAGCTGGCTTAGTCAGCTAAGCTGATTTAGCCATGGCTGCTTCAGCTGGCTTGTAACACTATTCATTCTTTCTAAAGATGATTCTATATTATCTGGCAAAAACCCTCTTAACCACTCTATATACCATTTCTTATATTCTTTCATATCCTTAGGTATGAAGACTTCTCTTAGCCAGTCGAGGCCTAAAACTATCTTATCCTTATGCCTTAACTCTTCCTTAATACTATCAAGAATTTCTTTTTCTTTTTTAGTTCATACCTCTTTATCATGTGGGCATGTGGATAAATGCTCGAAAGTTTCTTTTTTCCTTGCATTTTCTATATTAAACATCTTGATACAACTCTGGGTTGTGTATTTGTCATTTTATTAAAGTCAGCAATAGCTTATTTATGCACTTTATATGAAAACTCTATGTACTGTTTGCTTTTCTACTCTTGCTCTATAGCTTACTATATTTCTTCATTAAGACAAAAAAGGGTTTTCTGTTCTTTTGGTTTACTCACTTTTGGTAGATCTCATCGTAAGTTTCTTGGTTAAATGTCTACTCTGCTCTAGTAGCCATCGTTAATAGCTGCTTTATAAATTCTCTCAGAGAGCATTCTATTTCTATCTCCTTACAAACTGGCTAAAAAACCATACTTTCAATCATAGCCCATTTAACTCTTGTAGGGACACCTACTTTATCTCCTTCTTTTGCTATTTAGTCTGCTCTTTCATTCTGGTTGTTTCCTGAATGTGCCTTTACCTTTTTAAGTACTACCGTATATTCACGAAAATAATCTACCTTTTTTGGGCCAAAAATTACAAGAAAAAATGAGAGTAGCTTATTTTTAGCGTATAGCTATTTTTGAAAAAATTGAAAATCGTACTAATAAAAAGTTGTCCAAATAATACCAAATTTTTACTGTATGTGTATTTTGATGCGCTGAACAACTTTACTTAATCGTACTTTTAAAGTTTACTTAGTAAAAAAAAGGGTTATATGTAGCAACTGCCAATGCGTTTTTGAGATTTTTGAAAAAAATCAGGGGGTAGCTTATTTTCGGAGTAGCTTATTTTCAGGAATATATGGTACCTCTACTTTCTTGCTCTATACTATTACTTTATCACCTCTAATATCGAGGGTTATTTATTTTCATCCACTCTTGTGTTCTGGGCCCAGTGTTTGCTTATAGTTTAAAGAATAAATAAATAAATTAAAAAGAATTAAAAAAACATTTGAAAAAAATAAATAAATTAATAATGAAATAAATTAAAAAATAAATATATAAAGTAAAAAAAACCAAAAAAAAATTTAAATAAATAATATTATTAAAATTTCAAAAAAATAAATAAATAAATAAATAAATAAAAATTAAGAAAATAAATAATAAAAAAATTTTAAAAAAAATTAAAAAAAAATAAAAAAAATAAAAAAAATTGTAGAAAAATAAACAATAAAAAAATTTTAAAAATTTAAAAAAAAATAAATAAAAAAAACTTGTTAAAAAATAAAAAATCATAAAAAAAAATTTAAAAAAAAATAAAAAAAAAATAAATAAAAAATGTTAAAAAACTGTAAAAAATAGAGTATTACTATTCGCACTATAGTTTTTGCTATTTGCACCATGGTTTTTGTATAATATTAGATTATTAATCAACTTTTTCTATTTGCACTATGGTATAGTTATACAAACATTTAAAAAATCTTATCTTGCACCCCTATATATTGTTAATCTACAAAAAAAGGTGAGTTTTTATGGGTGCCAATCAAATTGCCGACAATTACTTACAGTTATTAACCTATACTGACAATTATTTTACTGAGAAGCTTTTTTTACCGATACTTGATTTACCAACAAGTTCCTTTTCACCGACAAGTTGATTTTACCGACACACACTTTACCGACAGTTACATTTACTGACAAAATCAACTTACCGACAAGCTTATTTTACCGAAAATAAAATATACCAACAAGCTTATTCTACTGACAATACAATTCGTTGACAATACGATTTGCTGACAATACAATTGCTGACAATACAACTCGTTGACATATGAGACCACAGCAATGTAATAAACTACTAAGAATAATTACGTCTTATACAATTTATTAATAATGACAACAAAAATTGCACATTTTATTAATGACGACAATAATAATTATTGACAGGCTGATGCTGAAGTTATGACCTATTTTGATATAAAATTTTAAAATTCGTCTTTGTCTTATAGGGTTAGGGTAGGTTTGGGTATAGACTTCATATTTATAGAGTATATGTAGATTTTAGCAGGGCTTATAGTTTCAAATCAAAGCCCTATTACTTTAGCATCAACCGGATACTTAAGGCATCTGGCGAGTTGTTTGTCAGTAAATTGTATTGTCAGTAGAATAATCTTGTCAGTAAATTCTATTTTCGGTAAAATGAATTTGTCAGTAAGTTGATTTTGGCGGTAAAATTAACTGTTGGTGAAGTGTGTGTTGGTAAAATCAACGTGTCAGTGAAAACATGCTTGTCAGCTAATCGAGTGTCAGCGAGTTATTTGTCGGTAAAAAAAGCTTGTTGGTAAAATGGTTGTCGGTATAGTGTTATGTCTGTAATGTGATTGTTGGTGAAATAATATGAATCAGTTTTTATTGGTGCAGCATTAAACCAGTCTAAGATTACACAAAAATTGCAAAATCCTTATTCTGCACTATAAAAAAAGGCGAGTTTTTATTGGTGCAATATGAAAATAGCCCAAGGTTACATAAAATTGCAAAACTCTGGCCTGCATTATGTTAAGGCCTTAAAAAATTAGGGTAAGGGTTGGCCTGTATTATGAAATTAGGGTTAGAGTTGGCCTGCATTATAAATTATATTAGCAGGCCTACTAGATTAGATTACCAAAATAAGGGGTCGTTTAAAGCAGGGTGCAATCACGTGATATGGCGCCAATCAACTTGTTTGTTTTGATCAACCCGGATCAGCCCGACAAAGAAACAAAGAAGAAAAAAAGTGAAAACCGCAAAAATACAAGAAACGAATGTCAAAACCTACCTTGGGGCATTAACAAAAAATGTCGGGAAGGCAATTTTACTATAACACTATCCCTAACCCTAACTGCCGATTAACCGCTGACTAACCCTTACCCTAACTTTAATTAAAAAGTCAAAATCATATGACTGCACCCTGCTTTAAATGACCCCCCAAAATAAGACTTGTATAACATTACACAACATTAGCGGCTTTATAACTGTTAATCTACAAAAAAAGTCGGGTTTTTATTGGTGCAACATGAAAATAGCCCAAGGTTACACAAAATTGTGAAACTCTGGCCCGCATTATGTTAAGGCCTTAAAAATTAATGTAAGGGTTGGCCCGCATTATGAAATTAGAGTTAGAGTTGGCCCGTATTATAAATTAGATTAGAAGACCTACTAGATTGGGTTACCAAATTAAGATTTGTGTAATATTACACAACATTAATAGTTTCGTAACCGTTAGACTACAAAAAAAAAGTTGAGTTTTTATTGGTGCAACATGAAAATAGCCCAAGATTACACAAAAATTGCGAAAAATCTTTTTTATATAGTGTTAATCTACTTAAAAAAGAGGAGTTTTTATTGGTGCAACATGGTGCAAATAGAAAAAGTTGATTGATAATCTAATGTTATACAAAAACTATGGTGCAAATAGCAAAAACCATGGCGCAAAAATATTATTAAAATTTCAAAAAAATAAATAAATAAATAAAAATTAAGAAAAATAAAAAAAATTTTAAAAAAAAAATAAAAAAAATAAAAAAAAATAAAAAAATAAAAAAAATAAAAAGTTTGTAGAAAAATAAACAATAAAACAATTTTAAAAATTTAAAAAAAATAAATAAAAAAACTTGTTAAAAAATAAAAAATCATAAAAAAAAAATTTAAAAAAAATTAAAAAAAAATAAATAAAAAATGTTAAAAAACTGTAAAAAATATTAAAAAGACTTTAAAAAAAAAGAAAATTATAATTTGGTGCACTCTAAAGCCAAGGTACAACAACTCATCTGAACTAACTGGTTTGGTAGTTTGGGAAGAATTGGTTATAGGACTGGTTAATATAGGTATCAGAATCAAAATGAACATGTAAGGGCACAAATACTATGCGGTTTAATGGTTTGTCCTGACTGCTAGTGGTGGTCCTTGGCCACTACGAAGGTATTCGAAGCCTAATCTAGAAATGTGTGGGACATAGAAAGATTAGGGGCATATACTATACCCTCCCTAGGGTAGTCCAGTAGTTGGAATGCTACTAGATTACCTATCCCTTAGTTTGTACTACTTCGCAGGCAAATTTGTTTGTATAATTACTATAAATATACCTCTGATCTATTTTTTTAATCATTTAAAATATTTAAATAAAATTTGGTATTATATATTTAATAACAAAGATTATATTTTTGAATTATTTAAATTTATATTATAAGACAAAAAGTTTATGTTGATTATAAGCTGAAAATATTAAATTTTAAAGAAATTTTTTAACCAAAAAATATTTTACAATATCTTGGCGAATTTTTAAATATTGGTTTTAAAAATATAGTTTCTAATACAATATTGTAGTTTATTTAAAGGATGACAACTTTCATTATTCGACTTTATATGATTTACTTGTAAAAATTAAGACTTGTATTAGGTGTGAAAATTTTTTTTATAGACGGGAACATATAAAATTTGAGAAAACCTAAAGAAAAATTTCTATAGTAAAAGTTCCAAAACAAAAACTTTAAACTTTTATTACACCAAAGTTTTTTAATAATTTTAAAAAAATTTTATAATAAAGTTGATAAAACAGAACTAATATTATATTTTTTACTTAGAAAGTATATAGCTAAAATTAATATTTAAGGTTTTATTTAAAAAATTTAAAATTTTAAAATTTTCGCAGGCAAATATGCCTGNATATGTAGATGTAATTGTGATAGGTGATACAGGATAGGAACACTAGAGAGTTTAAATAGATAATCTCTTAGTTAGGTTACAGGTACAGCGGGTGGCAATCAAATCGTCAACAATCATTTCACAGACATCAACCTACACTGACAATTATTTTACCAACAAGCTTTTTTTACCAACACAAAATTCACTATCACTTGATTTACTGACAAGTTCCTTTTCACTAACAAGTTGATTTTACTGACACCCACTTCACCAACAGTTACATTTACCGACAAAATCAACTTACCGACAAGCTCATTTTACCGAAAATAGAATATACCAACAAGCTTATTCTACCAATAATACAATTCGTCGACAATACGATTTGCTGACAATACAATTGCTAACAATACAACTTGTTGACATATGAGACCACAGCAATGTAATAAACTACTAAGAATAATTACTTATTATGCAATTTATTAATAATAACAATAAAAATTGCACATTTTATTAATGACGATAATAATAATTATTGTCACAGCTGATGCTGAATTTATGACCTATTTTGATATAAAATTTTAAAATTTTCTTTGGATGTTTTTTTTCGTCTTTGTCTTATAGGGTTAGGGTAGGGTTTTTGTATAAATTTCATATTTATAGAGTATATGTGGATTTTAGCAGAGCTTATAGTTTCAAATCGAGACCCTATAACTTCAGCATCAAATGTGATATTTAAGGCATCTGGCGAATTGTTTGTCGGCGAATTGTTTGTTAGTGAATTGTATTGTCAGTAGAATAATCTTGTCAGTATCTTATATTTTCAGTAAAATAAGCTTGCCGGTAGGTTGATTTTGTTGATAAAATTAACCGTCGGTGAAGTGTGTACCAGTAAAATCAACGTGTCAGTAAAAACATGCTTGTCAGCAAATCGAGTATCAGCGAGTTATTTGTTGGTAAAAAAAGCTTGTCAGTAAAATGGTTGTAGGTGTAGTGTTATATCTGTGAAGTAATTGTTAGTGAAATAATACGAATCCGGTATGGCGTATAGTTAGAACCTTCAGGCAGACTACTTAAATAGGCGACCAAAAGTTGCACATGTGGCTATATGTACTCTCATTAACCAAGAATGTATTATCTAAAAACCTAATAAAACCTGCTTTCATGCGACATTGCAAAAAAAAATAATAATAATAATTTGGTGCACTATGCACTGTAGTGCACCTCTGGTCACAGGATATAAATAATAATTATCTATTAATTATCAATTTTTTTCATTTTCTTTCTTTACATAATACAGTAATAATATTTAATTAACCCTAAATTTTTTTTAACCAACATTAGGAATTGCTTTCGTATTGCTATAGTTGAAAAATCACTGTTGTGAATTTTATTGCTTTTGGCACCATGTTTGGAGGTGCTATCGCCGTAATTGGAGTAACTATATTGGTGGGTTTCTTCGCTTTTGTGCCATGTTGACTTGCTGGTGGCACTGTAATTAGAAATTTGTTGGCACTTTGTTTCTTTCACTTTGTGTAGTATTGTTTAATTAGTCCTACTTTTTTTTAAAGGCAGTAATGGTCGAAATGGCCCTTGTAGAAGTTACTATTCGCCGTGGTTAAAGAATCGCTAGTATAAATTTTGTCACTTTTTGCATTTTGAAGTTGTTATCACTATAGCCAGAGTAACTATTTAGTGAGTCTCATCATTTTTGCATGTGTTGTCTTGCTAGTGGTATTGTTATTAGAGTCTTTTTGCTATGTGTTTACTAATCTCAGTTTTTTTTCAAAACAGTCAACAATTGGAATTGTTCTTGTTGAAGTTACCATAGTTGCAGAGTCATAGGGCTATATAGCCATAATTGGAGCACCAGTGAGGATTTGTTGCTTTTGGTATTGTACTGTTTTGGAGTTGTCGTTTGACCTGTTCTTTCTTGTAGTTTGGGTACTTTAGGTTCATATATTTCTTTTTTTTTATTGTATTGTTTGTTGTGTTTTTTTTCTAGCTTTGTAACTAATGCTTTTTTTTTTTGGTTGTACCATTCGAAAATGCTTTCTTTATTGGTGTCATTGTTATTGAAGCGATAAAATACTTTCGTTATTAGTGTTATCATATTTAAGTCATGAATTACTTTTGTTGGCTAACAATTTTTTCTGGGCATTAAATAAGTTTCTTAAGATTATAATGTAGTTCTTTGGATATGTTAAGTTCATATGTATCTTTTTATTATGGTTTTTTTATTTTTTCATGCTTTTACTACAGTTTTCTTTCTTTTTGAGTTGTTATTTACCACTTTTCTGATATTATCATGCAACATTCTCATCATCGGTATCATCATTATTGAGTGATAAATTACTTTTGTCAATGGTGTTGTTTTTTTGTCATAGTATATATTGAGTATATTAGGAAAGTGAGTACAGCAGAGGCAACAGCCATAGTAAAGCAACTATAGGGTAAGTGAAGCAAGCTCTGTATTGCTGAGCATAAGCGAAGTAATACAAGTTGTATTGTCTATAATAAAGTTGTTTATAGAAAATAGTTAGTTGCATATAGCCAATAGAATAGTTAAAGCCATAATATAGTAGTATATAAGAATGTATTTATGTGCATAGCCAATAGAATAGTTAGAACCATAACATTTAAATAAATATTGTTTTTATGCAACCATTCGATAACCTTTGCATTATTAAAATTTTAATAAAAAATGTAAAAATGTAATATTTCCGTAATTCGTTGATTACAATTATCACGTAATAAGGGGTGCAGCATAGTGCAGGTGCACCAAAAAATGAAATCCAAAAAAAATTATAAAAAACATAGAAAAAATTTAATAAAATAAATAAATAAAAAAATTTAAAAAAACTATTAAAAAAATTAAGAGAAAAATACTAAAAAAATTAATATATAGTATATAATATAAGTGCTAGCATGTATATTATTAAACATATTACCTAATATAACATAGACACAATGTTTTAATAATATATAGGGTTCTACAATTTGATTTAATTTGATTCAATCAAATATTTGATCTCAAAACAAATTCAAATACAAAAATTTCAAATCAAATCAAACTCAAATTGACAAAATATTTGATTCAATTCAATAAAGAATTGATATGTTTGTAGCCATAGTTACTGTAACCACATTTTATAAAATTGTTAATAACTCGTGATTTTACTAGGATAGCCCCTGTTGTGTTACTAACAAAAAATGCTCCTCTCGCGATTTTGTAGTAATTTTAATTTTAACTCTAACCCTAACTCTAACCAATCACAACTCTAATCCTAATTCTAACTCTAACTATATTACATTTGGGCTTAGTTATAGACCCTAGCTACTGTATCCTATGGTTACAAATATATTAATTCTTCAATAAATATTTGTAAATTTTTATTGAAACTATAGATTCAATAGCTATTTACACAAAATTTTATTAAGACAACTGCCTTTCTTATTTTATGAAATTAGACCTATTTAGGATAAAAAACTTTTTTTATTTAATACAAAAAATTGATTAATTTTGAATAATTGAAAATTTTGAAAAACAACCAAAATTTTAAAATTTTTTAAAAATTACAAATAAATTTGATTTGTTTTGATTTGATCAAATTAAATTTAAATCAAGAGTTTATTCAATTCAATCAAATTCAAATATGTCTAATATTCGATTAAATTTGATTTTGAAGAACCCTAACTATATATACTGGCTTTTAGATATATATATATACAAAATCTGTTTGTGCAAGTTTAAATATGTAAAAAATTTTATTAAAAAGATAATATCTGATAATAAACTACCTCTATTATCAGGTATAAATTTTTGAAAACCTGTATAATTCAAAAATAAGCTACCTCTGATTTTTGGGCTTAAAATCACCCAAAAAAAGATAGTTTATTTTTGGAAATATATGGTAATACCAGGAACAGAGTTTTTTGTAAGTGAAAACAGAGAGCATGATTTACCAAAATGTTCAAGGGTGTTCATTCACAAAATCTTGCATTTGGTTGGTTGCCACAGTTGGCTATGATTTCTAAATATGTAAACTCAGATTTGCTCAGCTATTTAAAGTGTTACCATTGTGACAGCATAGCAGAAGTTTGTTTTAATTGGCTAAAATTAGGTAGTTATAATTGGTGATGATCTTTTTTTTATATAGTCAATTGTAATTTGTAAAGTACTTTTATAAGTAAAAATCGGCATGTCATATGAAAAAAAATTTTTGTAATACAAACGGAAAAACCAACTTGAATTGTTGATATTTTACCTTTGGATTTTTTGTTTTTTGACATGGGATGCAGTTGGATGCAATAGTTTCAAAAACTAGATGAGAAGTGAAAGTTTTAAAAAATTAGAAGATGCTTTGGTAACCTAAGCAATTAGTAAGTAAAAGTTGCAAGATTTTGCTTCAACTAGTTCTACTTGTTTTCTAGAAGCAAAAAATACTATGTATTTGGAACTAATATTCCAAACTCTATTCTTTTATTATATTTAGGCCATGAGTAGTTTATAAATACAAAGTTTTATAGTAGCAGTATTTAGAAATGTTCGTGTATGTTATTATTTAGCAGATTGTATCGCAAAACTTAGAGAAGTTGTTGTATAATAAATAGTATATTTATTGCGAAACAAATAATATTGTATACATTGTGAAATATATATTAGTTATTATGAATATATTATAAGACACAATACACATTTAGAAAGTATTTGACTAATCTTTTGAAAGTTTCGTGAGTAATAAAAATTTTCCCGGGTATAGCCGATATTTAATCGGGAAATGATCTACATTTTTTCTGGTGTATTTTAATAACCAATCAAAACAAACTTCTGCTATGCTCATTGTGACTAAATAGTAGTAAATTTTAGTTGCTTAGCCGCTTGTGTACCAACATTTTTGCATTTAATAATTGGTGTTATGAAAAGTTTGATTAGCATAAGTGTAGACAATGTGATTATGTCACATTTTGCGCAATCATACCAGGAATGAAGTGCAACATAGTTTATGGTTATCTGAGGAGTGATGTGACAAATACAGTTCTTTGATTGGTTATAATTTTACATGACATTATAGAATGATCATTTTTACTTATTTGTGCGGGTAATACAAACTAAAAAAGAAAATCCAATTTTGTAAATATATAAGCTGTGGTATGCAAGAGTTGGAAGGAATACTTTTTTTTGGGCAGTATTTTGTAAAGAGGCTTGGGGGATTTGCAATTATGAAAGAGGCCACAATTAATAGATATGAGGATACTAAGAATTGTATCAATTGTATTTCAGTGAAGACACACTACTTCACTTATTCTTTATTCAATAAACCATAGATTCTTTACTCTGCTTTTTAGCAAAGAAAAAACCTTGAGTATTTATACATGTTTGTCCAATATAAATAAATACAATAAGAAATAAAGAAATCTATATAATCGATAGATTTGATATATGCTAATGCTAAATATAATGGTTATAATGAATATAATAAAGATAATGAATATAACACATATATCCTAAATATCAGCTATATTAGATATGTTAATTATATCTGTCAAAACTGTTATGTCCAAAATGTCTAATATGTCTAGAATGTCAGACATATCTGTGATTAACTGAAATGTCTAGGATTACTCGAAATGTCCGATATTTCAGTGTCACGGGTGGCGCAGTATTGATCGACCAATAAGATTTGGGCGCAGTAGGACGTTTTGTAAAGACCAATCATTCAGTTTTGACTAGGTTGAGCTAGAACGGTCCAATCGAGATAATTTTGGTACCATTCGAAAGCTCTCATCGAGACGGTCACGATGGTAGTAGTTTCATTAAAATTGGTTCGCAGGGTCAAGATTATCATCGTTATGCATTTCTTATATTTTTACAGGTCTAACACTAGAACTGTACTAAAGATAAGTTCTAGTTTCTTTTGCTTTATTTGTTTATTTATTTTATTTATTATTATTTACTTTACTTTTTTTTTATTTTAGGCTTGTGCATAGCTCAAGTGCTTAAATTGGACGCTGGAATGTAGATGAGGATGCCGGAGCCGTCGTTATGCCATCATAAACTATACTTACAAACTGGTAATTTAATACATTGAGTAAAAAACAATGAAGTACGTCATTGGAACTATCATAAACTATATACTTACAAACTAGTAAATTAATATTGAGTGAAAGAACGAAGAAGTACGTTGTTGGAACTGTCGTTGGAACTGTGATTTGGTAGGTTTTTTTACAATTTCTTTGGCAAGTTTTTGTAGTTTTTCATAAATTTATCATTTTTAGTTGAGTTCACAATAGGTTTTTCATTGGTTTTCATATATCTCTACGGTATTTGTGTAGTAGTTTCTTTATGGTATCACAGTGTCTCTATAGTGATCAATCAAAAATAGGATTAGAGTTAAAGATCAGTTTGGATTAGAGTTTCTTGAAAATAGGGTTGAGGGTTAGAAATTGAATTTAGATTTGATTAGTATTTTAATTGAAATAGGGTTAGAATTAAAGTATTAGTTCGAATTGGTTAAAAATAGAGTCAGAGTTAAGTATTGGTTAGGTTTGATGTTTTAGCTAAAAATCAGGTAAGAATTAGTATGCATTACAGTAAATAAAAAAATAATAATAATTGTATTAGTACTATATATAATTAATTGTATATAAATTATGTGATATAAGTATATATTATATATGCATATATATCTATATTATAATATATATTACATAATTAGATACATAGATATAAACCCTATTAATAGTCTGCGCAGATTTGTATTGATCTATAATCTGCACAGATTTTCAAAAAATTTTTCTTTGCAGACCATCAGTGTGGATTTTTAATAATTGATTTTTAAAAAAATCCGCACAGATCTGAAAATTATGTTTCTTCTAAAGATAATACATAAACTTCGTTACAACTATACATAATAGGGCTCCTATCGGATCGGACCGAACCGGACTTTTGTCAAGTTTGAATCCGGTTCGATTTTCGAACCGAACTCGAACTTTTTGTTTCGAACTTTTTAGTCAAGTTCGAGTTCAGTCTGGGTTCGGTCCGAAGTTTGTCAAACTAGTTTGAAATCTGAATTAGTGATATGAATCGAAAATAGATTAATCGATTAGTTGATCGAGTTGGCAACTAATCGATTGACTATTACAAACACGATTTTAATCGATTAACCAACTAATCGATTAATCGATTAATTGATTTACATATATCTTTAAGTACAAACATTTTCAAATACATAAAATAAAATACATTAATCTAACACAAATCGTATATATTGTACAGCTTGTATTGCTTCGCTTCCATTTACTAAATGCCTAACCCTAACCTTAGTTCTCATCTTAACTCTAAGCTAACCCAATGCTAAAGCCAATGCGAAAAAGCCAACAGCAAATACAAACACAACAGAAACGTCGCTAACGGCACCAAAGAGTAACGTACAATGGCCATCTATTCCGAATAATACCTGTTACCTAAAATGAAGAGTTAGCATGTACATGAATACGACAATTAAACTGATAAAAAAAAAAAAAAGCACACAACCTAACGCCGAATACGTTCCCAAATCGCTTGTAATTGAAGAACTTGAAATCAACCGCCAGCTGAATGAAACCCGAAGCTATAACCTAAAGAAAGAACAAAGAAAATAATGAAAGACATAAGAAACTTATCTGTACGCTCTCAAATCCNCGGACCGAACCGGACTTTTGTCAAGTTTGAATCCGGTTCGATTTTCGAACCGAACTCGAACTTTTTGTTTCGAACTTTTTAGTCAAGTTCGAGTTCGGTCCGGGTTCGGTCCGAAGTTTGTCAAACTAGTTTGAAATCTGAATTAGTGATATGAATCGAAAATAGATTAATCGATTAGTTGATCGAGTTGGCAACTAATCGATTGACTATTACAAACACGATTTTAATCGATTAACCAACTAATCGATTAATCGATTAATCGATTTTCAACTAATCGATTAATTGATTTACATATATCATTAAGTACAAACATTTTCAAATACATAAAATAAAATACGTTAATCTAACACAAATCGTATATATTGTACAGCTTGTATTGCTTCGCTACCATTTACTAAATGCCTAACCCTAACCTTAGTTCTCATCTTAACTCTAAGCTAACCCAATGCTAAAGCCAATGCGAAAAAGCCAACAGCAAATACAAACACAACAGAAACGTCGCTAACGGCACCAAAGAGTAACGTACAATGGCCATCTATTCCGAATAATACCTGTTACCTAAAATGAAGAGTTAGCATGTACATGAATACGACAATTAAACTGATAAAAAAAAAAAAAAGCACACAACCTAACGCCGAATACGTTCCCAAATCGCTTGTAATTGAAGAACTTGAAATCAACCGCCAGCTGAATGAAACCCGAAGCTATAACCTAAAGAAAGAACAAAGAAAATAATGAAAGACATAAGAAACTTATCTGTACGCTCTCAAATCTGAAGAATCAAAGCCAAACCGTCCGAAAGAGGAAATCCGAAGCTGTAACCAGAAGAAAAAGTGAAAGAAATTTTAGTACTATAATACAACAAAACAAAAGACAAGAAAAAAAAAAAGAACCAAAACTTATATTACGTATGACCCACCACCGATTACGTTCTCAAATCCGAACTCAAAACCTAACCGCTTGATGAAGGAAACCCGAAGCTATAGCTTGAAGAACGAAAAAAAGGTTAGTACTATAATACAACAAAACAAAAGACAAAAAAGGGAACAAAAACTTAGCTGTACACAATCGAAGAACACGAAGCTCAACCGTTTAACAATGACGATACCAACATGACAATTATGACACCAACGAAGACGCCAACGAAGATGTCAACGACGACACCAACTACGACACCAACGACGGAGCGACACTAAAAAAAAAGTCAATTAGTAAAAAGAAAACGATACAAAAAAAAACTACAGAACTAAGTAAAAAAGCTTTTTTACTTAACAATTCAGGATTTGCGATCATTCTTGGATCATGCTTTGGAAATTTCAAAATCGATCGGTTGATAATCTATTTCCATAAAAGGTGTGATTGATGCTAACCATTTATGGTATATTCCCGGACTGTAGTATAAATATTCGAACTTCAAACTAGTTTGACAAACTTCGGACTGAACCGAACTGAACTCTTAACTGAGTTTGAGTCTGGTTCGAAGTTTGAAACTAGCAAAATTTAGAGTTCGAGTTCGGTTCGATCCCGGATCGGATCCGAACTGGACCGAACCCGAACCGAACATAGGAGCACTAATACATAAGGACAAAATTATTTCAGGTTCTAAAACCCGAAATTAAAATTTGAAGACGAAATTGTTTTTGACCTATTTTACTTAAAAGATGAAATTATTTGATACTTTTTTTGAATAGATGAAATTATAAGGAACATATCTATATAAATTTTATTTGCTCTTACTTATAAAAAAATTTAATTTTCTCTAATGAAGATGAAATAGGCCTTTTTCAAAAATCAATTTCTGTGGCATCACTAGTTACAACCTATATAAATCTATATATAATAATTTAATTTTTAGCAAATTAGGCTAAATTTGTATGTAATAATTGAATTTTTAGCAAATTTATATGATTTTAGGAGTGGCAAAATCTTCAAATTTATGCAAATCCTTTATGACCTATATTAGTACTGCTGCAGGAAAATGAGAAAGAAATTGATCCTATAGTCCTTCTTGCTCAACAAATTGGAAATATGGTACTACAAATACAATGTGCTCCTGCTTCTATATTAATTTCTCTAAAGCTCAACCCTATGTGCTCAATCTAATTACTTATTCTAAGTTTTGCTCTGGGGAGCAAAATCCAATTTCATAGCTCGAAGATATTTTTGAGGCAAATTAAGTCTAGGACAAGAGAAAATTTAATAATTGTACTGAAACTCAAGTGAGCTGCAGCCATGTAGTGAGTTACTAATCAGGCACAATTGTTGCCCATCAATCAATGGAATAACTAGGCTGCACCGAATTGAAGTTTCTGGCTCTCTTTTATTACCTAATTCAGAACCTCTGTGTTAGAAAATAAGTGGTTTGCCCAGCTTACCCAAAGAAAACAAGGCCTATTGAAGATGTCGATTCCTACCATATCACCTTCGAAGAATTATTATGAAGGGTCGAAGCCAGAGGATATCAATACCCTGATAGTACAAAAGTACAGATATTTATAAATGGTCTTCAAACTGAACTTTCTTTTTCTGTAGCTCCATTTATGCTCATACCATTGCTGCTATATATTAATAGAAAAAGGTATTTAAAACTTTATTTAAACAGAGTACTACTCTTTTTAATCCTTACCTACTTTCTGTTACCTATGCACCAGTCCCTCCAAATTCTAATTCTCAAGTGAGTATTCTCTCTGCTATCTCTCTTTGAGTAGAAATGCCATCAAAAACAGAAGAAGCTATAGTTAAGTTGGGAGAAACCTTTAAGGCTATGGTAACTCAGATAAAAGAAAATTGGTATCTGCCTCGAAGAAACTAGAATAATCAACCCCGTTATTCTTGTTATCAGTATGGGCAAACCAGACATTATGCATGAGACTGTTACCAATCTCTTTAAATAAATAATCAAAAGATGTAGCCATTAGGAGTAATGCAATTCCTGTTAACCAAAATAAATAATACCAGAATAATTTTCCTGTTGACCCTAGTAGTAATAAACATAACTCAAATAATGCTATACTTTTTTAAACCTTATAAAGGATGACCAAATGTTTATAACTAGTAAGAAAGGTAAGAGGCCTATATGGTCCACTAGGCTTAAGCGGCAACGAACTGAGGAGGATTTAGCAACTAGTGCTCCAATGAAGAACTGTGAACAAAAATTTAAAACTTTCTGCACCACAAGTGAAAACTAGTAAAGCTATAACAGTCTGCAAAAAGAAATTCTTTGAGAACTCTCTGCAAATATCTGCTTTGGTGAGCTTTATTCAGTTGTAGCTGATATTCATAATAAACAAGCTAATATTACTATCAGCAGTTACTTTGATCAGTCCCTTTGATGCATACTGAGTTTGTGAAGAGACTTAAAAAAATGCTGCACTGAAATAAAAAGCTCATAACTATGTTAATCTCTAGCCCACTCCAACTTCAACTGCTTTGTATTGTAATGCAGTAGTATTTAATAAAGTAATACCCTTGATTGTCAATAGTATTTCATTCAGGAGTGTTGTCTCCTCTAACCTATTAAGCGATTTGGGAGTGAAAGTCAAAAGTCCTTCCAGGTGAACATGGTTAATGTTCATGACCAAATTAAGAGAACAATTGGTAATATTTTGAATTTCTATTTGTTGTTAGAGGAATAAAAATTTCTATTAACATAGTTGTAAGTGATGCAGTGTCATATCAAGCTAATATCAAAAATGATTGGTTGTCTAAAGTTCATGTCAAGATAGATTGTAACTCTTCAGAAATGACCTTCCAGTAGGAAGATAATGAGGTTGTAATTCCTGTTGAATTTCGTTAATTGCAATATATTCCTATTCAAGAAAATAACTATCTACAGGAAGAAAGTCAAAGTAACGAAAAAGTAGTCAATGAAGGTATCAAGTCAGAAGAAGAAGAAAAGAAAGTGAATACGAAGAAGAAAAAGAGTTGGAAGAATGATTGTATGGGTTTTTTAAAGAGAAAGAAGTTGCTTATTCTATATCTCATAGTCTATACTTTACCTCCCTATGTAACGAAATTTTATAAAATTATTGAAGAATCTGTTTCGATAAAAATTTTTCTGATTATTGATGCTCACAGGCCTCTAGTAGCCCATCGATTTAAAAATAGTTTCAATAGAAGAACAAGGTGCTTTGAAGTGTGGTAGAATGAGGAGAACAAAATAATGAAGAAGCAGGACAACATTTCTGAAGATTTAGTAGAAGAGATAGATTTCTTTTTTAATAGAATTTTTAAATAGCTTTGGAACTTACTTTGGATAAATCAAGATAAAGGAGTAGGATAGACTAAATAAACTCCTTTTTATGTATCAGGAACTCTTTTGCTTGGTCTTTCTCAAATTTCAGAAAAATTAATTCAGTTTACCACTGAATTCTTACTATAAATGTTCTCCTATAAAATAAAAAGCATATTGGACACCATAAAGAAGGATTTTTGAAAAATAAAATGCACAGATGCTAAAGGCTCATATTATTCAGCCCTCTGCGAGTCCCTAAGCCTCCCCTATAGTGCTAGTTAATCAGAAAGATAAAATTTGATTTTGTATAAATTACTGGCAACTCAATGCACAGTGACTAAAAAAAAACAGTTATCCCCTACCTGTTATCATAATCTTTTTGACACCCTTAAAAACTTAGTATGGCATACTTCACTTGATTTGGTAGTGTGTACTAGCAAATTGAAGTAGACCCAAATGATAAGAAGAAAACTGCATTTTATATACCATCTCGGGACATATGAGTTTAATGTTATGCCTTTTGGCCTGACTAATGCCTTTGCTACATTTTAACACCTAATAGATAAAATCTTTCATAGCATTAATGAAAAATTTGACATTGTATATCTTGAGGATATTAATATTTTTTCTTCTTTTTTAAATTTACATCTTCAGCATCTAGCAGAAGTTTTCCAATACTTGAAAGGCTGGATTAGAGCTGAATCCTGGTAAATACCATTTTGCTAAAAAGAAGCTTTGGTTCCGCAGTTCAAAATTTTCTAGTCCCAAACAATTTACGGCAACTTCATGGGTTTCTGAACTTGGCATCTTACTATAGATGATTTATTCAAGATTTTTATAAACTGTCCTGGCTACTTAAAGAAAAATAAAAGTTTTATATAGACTCAAGAACAACAGGTGGCCTTTCAAAATTTGAAAACTAAACTTATTTCAGTGCTTATACATGCCTATTCTGATTTTGATAAAAAATTTTTATCTTTATTAATTCATCTGGCAGGGCCCTTGAATCAATTCTTTTTCAATTGGATGATAAAGGTTAGGAAAGGGTAATTTTTTATGCTAGCAGGACCATGACCCCTGCTTAAAAAAATTATTTTGTAACAGAGCAGGAATGCTTAGTTGTGATTTGGTCTATCTTATTTTTTGACAATTGCTTCATGTGACTAAGTTTATGATAGTCACAAACAATTCAGCCCAAGTTTTTATTTAGCCAGAAGCTCTCTTATGGTCAGCTTGCTTGCTAGATATTGACCTTACATAAGTATGACTTTGATATTCAATACTATGCCAGAAAATGACATATGGTAATAACACCTATTGTTTTTCTCAATCATTGATGAATCAGATGCTTTCTCTGAAGTAACACAATTCTAACCATCAACCTTTTTTTGAATTTTAATTATCTTTACCTTAATTCTTATCTACAACCTCTTTCTAAAAATTTTTGATAATATTATTGTATACCCACATAACCTTATTTAGATGAACTCTATAACCTATTAAACCTACATGAAATATCTTAACAATTCTATGGCTTATAAGCTGCAACAACAAAAAATACTACAAACAAAACTAGATACTATGTTCTTATTAATAAAATTTTATATAAAAAATCCAGACAGTCATATACTCTCTAAATTTCTTTAACTTCTCTTACTCACGAAGTCTCCGCTATCCTTTTTAGTTTATACTCAGACACCAAGTCCAAACATTTTAACTTTCAGTTCACTATTCAACAAGTTACACAAAGGTTCCTCTAGCCCAAATGGAAGAAAATATAAAAAAATATATCAAGTCTTGTAACCCATATTAGTACTGAGGAAAACCTAGAATGTATAAATCTCTTTTTTCGATTAAAATTGGCCAACCTTTTGATCAAGTCAGAATCAATATTATTGGACTATTAGCTTCAACTAAATTCAGAAAAAAAGTATATTGTGATCACTACAGAATATCTAACAAAGTGGCTAGAGGCATGTGCCATTTCAGAAGCTAATGCACCTATCGCAGCATTATTTATTGCTGAAGAAATTATATGTTAGGATGGTTGTCCAAAAATCTTTTGTCCAACCAAGAATAACATTTTAACAAACTCTTAGTAGATGCTGTATGCACCTAGTTCCAAGTTGACTATTATTATTCTACTGCATACTACCCCAGACTAACAGGTTGGTCAAGCGGTTCAACTTAACATTCTGTGAGGTTCTGTTCAAATGCACCCTGCAATTTAGAAGAAACTGTGACCAATACCTACTGGCTGCCCTATTCACTTACTGAACTACCTGATATAACACTACAGGGTATGAAACCTTTTTTCTTCTCTATGGGCAAGATGCTACTTTACTTTTAGAAGTCACCTGAAAAATGAATCAGCAGCCATCAACTAAAGAGAAACTTCAAGATCAGTACTCCAAAGAATTTCAATTTTGCTTGGAGACCTCCCAGACAGGGTTGGCAATGGAGCCAATAGAGTTCAATAGTTGTGCGAATGGAGCTCAAAAAACTAGTATCTATTGATTCCATTCAGAGCTCCATTGGCTCCATTCGCAGCTCCATTGGCTCCATTGAGCCCCATTGCCAACCCTGCTCCCAGAGGCTCAAAGAAAAGCTTGTGTATAGGGTTCCAAAATTAAGTTCTGTTCAATAGAGATTCAGGTTCAGGTTCAATGAACCTGAACCTGAACCTGCTCTAAAAGTTCAATACTAAACTAAACCTGCACTTAAAATTATTGAACATGAACCTGAACCTGAACTTAAAAAAAGTTCAGTTCAGGTTCAGTTCAAGGTTCATAAACATCAACTTACTGACAAGCTTGTTTTACTAAAAATAGAATATACCAACAAGCACATTCTACCAACAATACAATACAATATGATTTGCTGACAATACAATTGCTGATAATACAACTCGTTGACATATGAGACTACAGCAATATATAAACTACTAAGAATAATTACGTATTATGCAATTTAATGACAATAAAAATTGCACATTTTATTAATGACAATAATAATAATTATCTGACTGGTCCTATGTGCACACTGGACGTTTTTTGTATATATTATTCAATCACTTTTTAATCATGTGATAACTCAATTTTCTAATTTTATTTCTTTTTGCATAACTCATAAAATTCATATTAGTAAAGTTAAGGAAAAAAAGATTTAGCGAAGGAAAAAAGTAAAAAAAAGTTAAATAAAAAATGATGAATGAAAGTGAAAAAGTAAGTGAATATAAAAAAAGAGTAAAAGTGAGTTTATTGATAAGAAAGACCAAATAATATATACGAAAAATGATAGTGCTTACGTCGGACCTTATGGATAAAAATGTTATCAGTTATGCTATAATAAAAACTGATTATTTGTAGAGAAATATATAAATGATGTGGCAAAGCCACATAATTTATATAGTAACCTAGTGATAAATCAGTTATTATCTACAACCTAACCAATAACAAGTACTTATTGTTACAGCTGATGCTGAAGTTATGACCTATTATGATATAAAAATTTAAACTTTTTTTGGATGTTTTTTTCGTCTTTGTCTTAGGGTTAGGGTAGGGTTGAGGGTATAGATTTTATATTTATAGAGTATATGTGGATTTCATTTAATTCTCACACTTACCTATTGAGACAGAAATCTAGTTTACTATCCAAGTAGCTTAAACTGGCGATATCTGGTGCTCTTCCAATTGATAGTAACACCACTAGAGATGTGCCTTACACATTATGCATATTGCATTATACAATGCATAATGCTGCATAATGTAATACAAGACTTGTAAAATTTTAAAATGCACATAGAGATTATTATATAACTTTGATTCAATTAAAATTATGTAATTACTTTTATTCTAACCATATTTTTTTTTAAATTAGAACTTATAGATATATATATTTCTTTTCAATTTGCCACAATAGTTTTTAGCAAACAAATTTCTTGACCAAACTTCTATTACTATATATTGTAGTATTCTGATTTTGCTATTTAATATTTAATAGCTAGTCTAATTTAATACATACAGTAAGTTACTATATTAGTAATACAACCTAACTTAACTACTTTTTAACTTTCTAATGACTTGTCCTTGCTGATTTTAGCAATTTGAAAATGTGCTAATTAGTTATATACTACTATTATATGCATTAGTGTTATTCTTAATAAAAAACTAAGAAATAATTATATTATATAAAGATGCAGGATTGTATAATGCATCATGCTGCATAATGTCACATTATGCAATGAAAAGACAAAAAAAACCTTCATTCGCACATCACTAAACATCGCGCACCCCAATACAGTACGTATCGTACTGTACGTATAGTACTGGTACGCGGCACATCACTAAGGATAACTAATACAGTATGTGTGGCAGATACATAATTAATTTGATGTCTGTTCATTATTATATTTCATGTGATTTACTAATATATCTTACTGTAGCTGGCAACATTTTTGTACACGGAATAGTTGAACAGAGGTGGGATTAAATTGGAGCGAAATGTTTGGGTTTTTAAAAAACGTCAATGATACAAAATTTGGGGCACTTCAAGAAAAGTGAACCCAGCCCAGGATCACCGTCACTTTTCATCAAGTTCGTTTAAGTTGGGTTAGGATTCCTATAGGGTCTGATATTAGCAAGACATATCTCAAGGAATTTTTTTGTTAGGGCGCGAAAGGTGATTTCTTATACAAATTTTAGGGAAATGAGCGATTTTTGAAAAAGCGAACGTTTTGTTTTGATCTTCCGGGCATCGTCGAAATCTGGAAATCATGAATTACGTCATTGTTTACTAGCACTAACAAAATTAATTAGCCTAAACTATATTATCACCTACCCTATCACTAACCCTAACTTAGGCAAATTATTAATCGTGTGAAGTGATATATCACTGGGCTCACTGTTCTTGACACAAAAACAAAAATATTTGATGGGCGGGAACGGGACAAGACATGGCAAAAAAAGCTTGGTGTCAGAACGTACGTACTGACCGGTGATAAAGAAATCTTATTTGTGACTTCAATGTGATAAAATTATATGCTACAGGGATAATGCCGTGTTGTGATAAGACGTAATAATACGAAAGTGCATAAATATCGAGAAGGAATAGTTGTAATATAAGCTAGCTAATCGCCGAAATTGGAATTTTGTGTTCATAAACTTAAGTGCGCCTGACTGGTACTATTCTTTTTTTGGAGGATCTGCATAGATTAACCAATCGGTTTGTATATATTGTAATCTCCATTTTGGTTTGTGTTACGATCTACACAATTAAAAATGATTAAATTAAGACGCTTAAAAATTTTTGATCTACGAACTTTATCTTAATTATGCCTAACGATTCAAATGCCAATGATGCTTCTAACGTTTCAAATCCAAATGATGCTGTAGTACTTTTTTCAAATGTCTTGAAAGTCCTTGTTAGAGATGTTCATCAAATTTACGTGAATGCGGAATGTAATAAAGAACTTTGTTCAATTATGGTGGATAAAATAGTAGATGGAGAATCCACTATGAGAAAAATATTAGGAAAAAATAACAGCGAAAATTATTTTCAAGAATATTTTTTGCGCTTTAAAAGATTTGAAAATGTTTTGATAAATATTAGGGATTTTACTAATAAAGTATCAACTCTCGAAGGTTTTAAAAAATTTTTCAACACAAAAGAGGTTCAAAATAATCGCAATGAGTTAATAAAAGATTTTGAAATATCTATGGAACATTTAAAATTTATTATGGATGTTGTTAATAAACTTCAAAATGAAAAAGTCGATGAATCTCTAAGGGACGCTGAAGAAGTATGTATATATAGTTATTTAGAAATGCATAATCTTATTATATTTATTTTAAAAGTTATTTTTTTTGTTAGAGCCTCAAAGCACTTGGCAATAAGCATGATTTAGTAGCCCAAAGCGCGAACATTGCTAAAAATTCATATAATGTTCTTCCGAAAATCGGTCAAAATGAATTAAGTGAGCCTAAAATCCAAGATTCTCGTGGATCAACGCATTTTCCTATCTTTAAAAAAATTTATAAATACTCAGAAGTTGCATGTAAACCCACAAAAAAATCTAGATATTTTAATGAAGAATTGGTAATACTTGGAAAATTGGGTCAATTATTTGGTAAATTACCAAACATTCTCCAATTTTATGGTCTCTCATATGTTGATAACTATGATGTTATGGTCTTTGAATGGGCTGAATATGGAACTTTAAAGGAGCTTTATAATAAGTATCATATTACATGGACTAGAAAAATACAAATTATTCGAGGCATTTGTCGTGGATTTGTATATTTACGTACTTTCAAGATTTTTCATCATGATGTGAGATGTAAGAATATTTTTGTAAGTATGATTTATGGGTAAAAGTAATTATATGGTCCCCATCAATAGAAATAAAGCAGGCTGACACCTTAAAAAGACTAATTCATTTACTTTCACAGCCCATATATTGAGAATTTTGAATGATTTAATAAGCAAAAAAAAAGCTTAGATCATTAGCTTTCTTTTAGTTTCCAGATTCATCGAGACATGAGTTGTGAAAGTTGAAACATTAACTTTTTAAAATGTTAATCTACTTGATTTCTATCGATGACAGCCATACTTTATAAAATATGAATGAATTTTTCTCAATAACCACCTGATCTAATTTTTTCAGTTTAATTCTATAATAATGTAAAATTAAATAAAATATTATTAATCTGATTAGGTAGTAGTTGTTTAGAAAACTTCATTCAAAGTCTGTTCTATAAAGCAACATGTTATATTCAAATCAACTAAAATATTAAAAATATCGAATGCAATCGCTTTATTCTTTATTATATTTAAAGTAAATCTTGATAATCTAATAACCTATGCATATCAAACAATAGATATTGCATAACATGGAACCAAAACTTGGAAATTTCGGATGTGGTCGCCCAACTGATGCGGATACTAGAAATCTTTCTGAATTAGCAACTGATATTGTTCACTGGATGGCCCCTGAACAGATCGATAAATATAAAAATGAGAAATATCAAGAAAAAAAATACACGTTTAATAGTGAAATTTTCAGGTATTAATTAATTTATAAGAACTATCTGAATTGTGCTTGACTTTTTTTTTTTGCAATTAGTTTAGGAATGCTTATTTGGGAACTTTGTTACGAAAAAATACCCTACGATGGTTGGGATTTTAAACGAATAATAGATCATGTTCTAAATGGTAAACGTGAAAACCTTTCATATGGAAAATTTGACACTGCTACAGACCAAAAGATTCAAATGGAATTGATTAAAATTATTTGCGAAGGTAATTATAATCAACTTGTTTTCCATTTTTTATGCTAGATATTTATTTTCTATCTAATCGACAAATAGCATGGAGTCATACACCACAAGAGCGAATATCCATCATAGTTTTACATCAAAAACTTGAAAAATTGACTGAACACACAAATCCTTCTGATGACATAACTTTGAATGAAAAAATGCCAAACATTGAAAAGTTGAATACTGCAATACCTATAAATCCAGCATCACTAGGATTTGAACACATATCTAAAAATTCATCATATATTTCTCTTGAAGAAGGAATTAAATTTCATCAAAGTAAAAAACATGCTCATGCATGGAAGTGTTTTGAAGAAAATGCTAATCTTTGCAATCTAAAAGCAAAATATTGGCAAGGATATTATTTGTATCATGAATATGGTGTTGTAAAACAAGATATAGAAAAGGCAAAACAACTCTATAAAGAAGCTGCTAATAGTGATCATTCTGATGCACAGTACCGATATGCGGCTTTATTACTTTCTGATCTTAAAAAAGATAATGAAGATGTTAGGAAAGAACGCTGCGCAGAAATTCTACATTATTTCAAATTAGCAGCTGAAAATAATCATGTTGATGCAATATATTGTATGGGTGATATTTATGCTAAAGGAAAGCTTCAAGTGCAACAAACTGAACAAAATAGACAATTCGGATTAGAATATCTAAGATTAGCAGCCAAAAATAATCATCAAAAAGCAATTAATCTACTGAAGGAATTAGGTAGATTTATATTCGGTTGTTTATGAATTGAATGATTCATATTCTTCAACTAAATTTATATTTTAATATTGAAATAGAAACCTCTACGCAACCAGAACCTATGGATATGAGGTATATTTTCTTGATAGCTATGATCCATCTTTATTTTATATTAACAACAGTATTGTTTTTTTTCTAGTAATTAATCCTAATCTGAATTTTTAAACTTGGATAAAATATCCAAATATGTATTTTCTGATCATATTACATTTATAACTGTAAAGTTGACTATCAGAATTTAGGGCTTTTAGTAAATATATGTTTTATAAGAAAATAATAAAAAATAAATTATCAACAATTTATCAATTGTATTCGGATATCATTCTAAATACTTGTAATTACTAAACTGTAATAAAATTTCAGAGATATATAGCTTGTTACAACAATCATTAACACAATGAGACTTTTGATTTACGCAATTTATTGACAAGTAACCAACTAAGGATATATAAATTTTAAAACAATCAATTGATTAATAAACGACTACTTAACTCTATTAGAGGTCTTACCCAGGTCAAAAAATAGTGACCCGGGTCAAACCCGACCCGAAATTTTTTGACCCGGGTTGTGACCCGGGTCAGATAGGTCATATAAGTTTTAACTTGTCTGTTAATTATTTGTATGTGAACTTTAAGAATGACCAGAACACCGATGTATACACTAAATTCGCTACGGTGGAAGCTTGAATTTCCACTTCCAGGTTTTCATTCTGCAGCACTTATTTAGGATAATGATTAAGAAATGAACCATATATGAGTGTTACAGGAGGAAATCTGGAAGTGGATATCTTAAGAATTATGCAGTGTGCACTAGGAATGTGGTGAACGCAGTAAAAGGGAGAGAGTTGTTTGTATAGTTAATTAATAAAATTAAAATGATGTATATTGTGGCTAGCTGAGGTGTGAAGCGTTATATGATTTTTCTTTTTTTTTTAATTTGTTATATTTTTTTTAATTTATTTTTTTAATTTATTTTTTTTTAATATATTTTTTATTTTAACATTTTTTATGGATTTTATAATTTATCGCCGTAGCGAAATATCGTCAGAAATAGCGACTCGGGTTAAGAGGTTAAATTTAATGTCGCTTTTTTTTTTTAAAGTTAGCTTTTAGTGTAATTATGCAATTTGAATTTGTAATACTGTAATAAACAAGTACAATTAGTAATTATCATGAAGCAAGCGGCAAAAATTCGTTTGCCGTTAAATACCTGCTAAGCACATGAACCTCCATAACGAAAAAAAATCTCGAATTCTATCACAGAAAGTTTATCCACCCGTTTTCTACTTATTTAATATTAAAGATCAAATGTAAATTTTAAATCATATTTAAGTAATTGTAACCGGAAGTTATTTAAGATTTTAACGTTAACATAAAATTATCTTTTAAAATTTATTTATAAAAGACGAATTTTGAAAATATTAAAAATATATGTGCCCAGGTAATTCTGCGTCATACGAATCAGTGCCCATCGTGGCTTGAGCATAACTCAAATTTACTTCCTGCACATAAGAAGTTTCGTCGTTACTACATATTAACAAACGTAAATTAGTAATCATATATTCAATATATGTGTATAAAATACAAGGCACTTATCTATTACATCTTTCATCTCAATTTTCTTACTTCTTTCGCCTCGATTTTCTAACAATTTGCTTATAAAATAATCTTTATCTTCGATTGTAAATATTATCAGTTATCGTTATGTCAAACACATTACTAATCCGCTCACCAGAAAACCAAAATACTTGTAGAAAGTGTGGTGAAAAAGGCATAATATACTAACTTGTAATCGAAGACGCAGACAGAAAGAATTAATTTACTCATATAAATGCTGCCTTTATGCTATACGTCTAAAAATTACATTGAAATGTTTCGCTAATTCAATGTAACGATCTTTTTTTTTTAAAAAAAAAATAAAGAATATTAAATAATAACACAAATGCTTTTATGAATAAAAGTTGATAACCGTATACGTAATATTTCTTCAACCATGTGATTACATTGGGCCGTATTTTAAATATCAAAATTAGGCCTTAATAAATAAATAAATGCAAGTGACGTAACTCAATATTAATAAATTTTGACAGGTTCCTTAACCCGGGCATTTTTTGGGCCACGTGACGCAAATTCTGGTCAAACCAAAAAATTAAATTTTTGTTTTGACCAGAATTTATCATAACGTGGCCCAAAAAATGCCCGGGTCACCCAAATTTTGACCCGTGACCCGCATAACCCGTGGCATTTTCTGACCCTTACGGGTCAATCCGACCCGGGTAATTTCACTAAACTCTATTCAGTTGCTAATTATTGGATATTTGATTACGTATGCAATGCTGTCGATAACAGTAATTTGGCAAATGAGCACGTGCCACGGAGCGGCACGTGCAGCCAATCATTTGCCAAATTACTGTATTCGACAATTTGCCCAGTATTGGTGTTATCCGGCAATTTATGATCATGATTCGTAGGGAGTTATCGACTGAGTTTTAATTTAATTAAATAAACATGTTTACAGCGTAACACATGAAAAATAACAGGTTTCATGATCATATGAGTTTGCCGGATAATATTCAATAACCGACGGCTATTGCTAAATAACCTACTGATCACGATTATAACCGGCGGTTATGACCACTTAATAGTGTTGCAAATCTCTAAAATAACAAAATTACGGTTTAGATGCAAATTCCGATTATTGCTTTATTTTGATTGGTTGTTTATAAGGTATGCCATTTTCTTAATGTTTAATTGGCTGATCAAAAAATAAGTGTACAAGATTAATTAGAATTACAGTCCTTCGGACCTTTAATATATCTATTTCCCTATTACATTTTATTTAGAAAAAAAAAACCCCCAAATTTAAGACAAATTATTATAATTCGGTTCTTAAAAATTAACTAATTCAGACCTTGGTTACAATTATCAACACGGAATAGGAGTTGAAATGGATAACATAAGGCATTCATTATTACAAAAAATCTGCCGTGCTGCGGGATATGTAGTGTTGGTGGAATTGGTTTGAAAAATGAACATAAAGCATTTATTTATTATCAAAATTTGCAATGATGGGACTTGCTAGTGGAATATTTGCATCATTTATTATCAAAAATCTGTTGTCATGCAATATTTAGTTATCAATATGGAATCTATGGCATCACTAGATACTAGATTTTGTATAAAAAAAGGAAGAACCAATTCATACAATTTTTGTTTTTATTTTTGTTTGTTATAATATTATAGAATTTATTTTTAAACTTGGGCCATTTAAACCTAAAATACACTTTTTTATAAAATTTTTGAAATAATTTTATTTATTTTTACTTTGTCAGTTTTTATCAATATAGAACTCTAACATTTATTCATTGGCTTGGAAATTTATTGAAATATTAAATTATTTTGAAATATGGAAAAATTGAAAAGGACGAACATATGGTATTTATTTATATTAATATAGAACTCTAACATTTATTCATTGGCTTGGAAATTTATTTAAATATTAAATTATTTTGAATATGGAAAAATTGAAAAGGACAAACATATGATATTTGTTTATTATCAAAAATCTGCTGAGATGGGAAACGCTGAAGAACATTTAATGTTGGACATTGGTATGAAAATGGAATCGGAGTTAAAAAAGATAGACACAAAGCATTCAATTATTATCAAAAATCAGCAGAGATGGAGATGGCATAGTTATAGAAATGAACCTGGAATTGATAAGGTTGAGCATAAGGCATTCATCTATTATCAAAATCTGCAGAGATGGTAGAATATTTGCTGGGAGAAAGTTATCAAAATGAATTGGAATAAAAATGGATGAATCAAAAATCTGCAGAATTGGACAGCACTGGCGGAATAAGAAAAGTTGGTTACTGTTATCGAAATGGAATTGGAATTGAAAAGGATGAATTTAAGGCATCGATTTATTATCAAAAATCTGCTGATATTGGGATTCTTATGGAGTATCTATAATTGAATTTTGTTATCATCACGAATTGGAGTTAAAAAGGATGAAAATAAGGCATTCATTTATTATCAAAATTTGCCGTGGTGGGTGACGTTATTGGAACATTTAATGTTGGATATTGTTATGATGAAGGAATTGAAGTTGAAAAGATAAGCATATGACATTTAATCAAAAATCTGCTGAGAGTGGGTCCGTTGGCGGAACATATAATTTTGGATATTCTTATCTAAATGGGATTGGAGTTGAAAAGAATGAACATAAATCATTCATTTATTACATAAAATCTGCAGCTATTGGGTCCGCTAGCGGAGCATAAAATGCTGGATATTGTTATTTAAATGGGATTGGATGAAAAGTATGAACATAAGGCGTTCATTTATTATCAAAAATCTGCAGAGTTGGGTGACGCTGATAGAGTATTTCAAGTTATCAAAATGAAATTGGGGCTGAAAAGAACCAATATAAGGCATTAGGCATTCATTTATTATCAAAAATCTACAGATCCTGGAAATGCTAGAGGAATATATAATGTTGGATGTTGCTATCTTTTTGGATTGGTGTGAAAAAGATGAAAAATAAGGCATTTATTTGTTGTCAAAAATCTGCAAATATATGGAATTCTGCTGCATCATTTATTGTTGGATATTGTTATAGAAATGGAATTGAAATTGGAGTTAAAAAGGACGAACAAAAGACACTCATTTGTTATCAAAAATCTGCAGAGTTAGATAAGTCTAATGGAATATTTCAAGTTGAATACTGTTATCTCTATGGAATTTGGCATTTGTTTATTATCAAAAATCTACAGAGAGGGGACACGCTAGCGGAACATGCGCTGCCGGATATTGTTATCAATATGGAATTGGAGTTGAAAAGGATGAAAACAAGGCATTCATTTATTATCAAAAGTCAGCAGAGATGGTGTGGAACATATAATGTTGGGTATTGTTATCAAAATGGAATTGGAGTTGAAAAAGATAAACATAAGACATTTAAATGGTATTTGAAATCTGCTAAAGGTGCAATTTGGAAGGACAATATCGCCTTGGACTCTGCTATGAAAAGTTAGGTGCTAAAAAGAATAAAGAAGTGGCATTTAAACGGCAATTAAAATCTGCGGAAGCTGGTAATTCTGAAGGACAATATAATCTTGGAAATTGTTATGAAAATGAATTGTAGTTGAAAAGAACTGTTATAAACGTTTGTACATTACAAAAAATCTGCTGATATGAACCATAAAGAAGATTTAGATAGGATGGCAAGTCCAGATAGAATATTTTATGTGGTTTTTTTATGAAAAAGGTATTGGAGTTGAAGAAGATAAATAAAAAGCAGTCAACCATTATCAAAATTCGCAAAATTAGGAAATGTATATTGCTAATATCTAGCATATTCAATCAGCAATTAAAAATATCGAATTTATTCAAAAAACGTACGTTGTGATGGGTAAATTGTGTCTTGAAATAAATTATTCTTTGTATCACTGGTCGGAAGTATATTTAATTGCGGTGGTTTGGATAGTATTTAGCCAAAATTAGTATAGTAAGCTAATTATATGTTTCACCCGATTTGAAGGCTGGGAAGGTCGAATAAGTTTGATTAATTTAATTTATCTATTTAGTTACATTTATTACATTTGTCTAATTAGTCGAATTAGTATAATTAGTCGAATTAGTTTAATTTATCGAACTTGATAACTTGTTATAACAAGTAAGAGAGTAGAATTAACGCAGTCATGTAAAAATTATGAATACGATGTCTTTGGTATTCACAATAAGGCAGTTAAAAAAAGCTCGAAGTTAGAAAAGCTCAAAGATAGAGTGACATAATCTAGAGCTCTATTCGACCCTAGTTATTCGGACAAGTCTATCCACGTCTCAATCGAAGCCTTACCGTTATTAGGGTTAAATAGAGTAGTTTAGTTGATTTTAGTTAGTCTTAGTAGTGTATAGTTGCGATGCTTACACGGAGTGTTCATTTTCGCCCCTCACAACGTACGTATAACATCGCACAATGTTACTTTTCAACAAATTTGATGTAAAGAAAAGATCTTATGCATTTATAATTTTATATTAATTGCATAATAATAATTTGATTTTGTCTATTTTCTAGACTTAAAAGTTGTTGTAATTGTTATATGTATATGACAGGAAAAATCCTGCTGATAAATAGACAACATGAATGAATGATTGACAATGAAGTTCATTCAGATATCATTAATAGCAAAATTGCAAACATTATACTGCACCTATCTGCTATCCGAAGCTTACTATGTCACATTATATCACTATTAAAAGCAGAAAAAATATTTCTTGATAATATTTAATAATGAAAAAATTTTTAATGTGATTATTAAACTGATAAATTTCAAGTACTAAATATTTCAACCTGTTTGACTGTTTTCATATATACCAGTACTTGTATTTGGAATGATTTGACATGATGAAAAATATTATTATAAGGTAGCTGCGTGACATCATCACTCAAAACCAGGAACAAAAAGTAGATTTCAGATGAAGTTGCAGGTGAAACTGGTTCACATAGCTTCAAACATGAATTTCTTGTTTGAGACTAAAAAGCGAGAATATAATCAAGGAGAGACAGGAGAGACTTATTCTACTGTCACAAGCTAAGCCTCAACCCATGACACCGGTACCCGTGATGCAGTACCCGCGAGTCAAGGCTGTAAAAAAAACCCGTGACCGAAAGTAACTCAGGATCCAAAGTCGTTCCGACCCCGAGATCGTAGTAATTAGTCATGGCGTTAGTAATTATATTATTACTATAACGCATAAGAAATGTAGTCACCATAGCGTAGGGAAGAAAATAGATTAGTAATAGTATATAAGAGAGACAAAATGTAAACTATTATACTTAGCTTAATCAAAAAACTTTCCAAGCTTCGCTTAAAATTAATAAAACCTGTGTTTCATTTTTTGCCTTGTTACAGTTTTATTAAGCTACTTTCTTGTCTCGATCTTACCTTCTTGTACATCCTAAGAAATTAAAATTCTAATAAATACTTCTGAAAATTAATAAACAAACAACAATGGCAGAACTTAATGATACCTTAGCCGCCTTAAATCAAATTCAACAAGAAAATCAAGTATTGCGTCAAGAGAATGCGGAACTCTGGGATGCATTAAACCAACTTCAAATGCAAGAAGCAATTCCTATTCGTAAAGTAGCCACCCCTATTCAGCAAAGAGAACCGAAAATTAGTCTTCCGGATAAGTTTGATGGAACCCATACTAAATTCAGGGGGTTTATCAATCAAGTCCGACTTATCATCTGGATGCAACCTAATCAGTACCTGGATAGTCAGACTCAAGTAGGACTTATCGGAAGTCTACTAACTGGCCCAGCCCTTGCATGGTTTGCACCACTTCTTGAAACTGAAAATAGGGTACTTGGAGATTTTGATGCTCTTGTTAGAGAGTTCGAATCCACATTTGGAGAGACGGGCAAAGCTAGAATAGCGGCAAACAAGATTCGGAAACTTACCCAAGGCAACAAACCAGCCTCTAGTTATGCCTCTGAGTTTTGTCAGGTCGCTAGTGATCTTGATTGGGGAGAGACAGCACTAATGGATCAATTTAGAACTGGACTCAGGGATGACGTGAAAGATTTACTACTTACCATGGATGACCCCATTTCCCTTAATGATGCGATTACCAAAGCTGTCTCATGTGATAACTGACTTTTTGAACGACGTCGAGAATGACAGCAGGGTAATTATACTAATACCAATTGGAATCAACCAACAACATCCAGTAAGCACAGTTCAGGTCCAGAACCCATGCAACTTGATGTAGTAAGAGCACGCACCTTTTCCAATGAAGAAAAGAAAAGACACAAGGTGAACAACCTTTGTTTGTATTGTGGCGAACCCGGTCACTTTGCTAAGACCTGCAAGAAAAAGAATAATAGCAGTCCATGGCATCGGGTTGACATGACTGTTGTAACTCAAGACCAAGTCTCGGTAAAAGAGGAGCCCCAACTGCAGTAGGGAAACTGCAGTTGGAGGCTAATGAAGTCATGTACCCCTTACAATTAAAACTGACAAATGCTTTTACTATACCAGTACACTTAGGGCTTTCGAATAATTCAATGATATGTGTTAATGCATTAATCGACTCGGGAGCATTAGCATGTTTTATGGATGCCACGTGCACGTATGATCTTCGACTCCCTATAAAAAAGAAAAATATGCCACTGTTAGTAGAAGTGGTTGATAGACGTGAAATAGCTTCTGGTGCCGTTACCCATGAAACAGGACCACTAAGACTCCGTTACTTAAATCATTGTGAGGAAATCACATTCAACTTAATTCCATTAGCACATCACCCAATTATTTTAGGATTATCATGGCTAAGTATATACAACCCTTCAATTGATTGGCGGCAACGTACATTGACCTTTTCCGATAATGCTTGTACGCACCATCTTCACCGGCTTGATGATGGGGCACAAATCTGTCACATGGAGCTAATTTGCCACGTGACTCCTGTGCTGGAAAGCTCAGATGCACGTGCCCTAATGCTACCTACATAATATGAGGATTTTAATGATGTATTCAGTAAAAAGAAGGCCGGTAAGTTACCCGTACAAGGCCTTATGACTGTGCTATTGATTTACACCCCGGGGAACATCCTCCGTGGGGCCGATTTACGAATTATCCGTACTGGAATTACAGACCCTAAAGCAATATATTAGAAAATCTGGCCAAAGGCTACATCCGACACTCTAAATCCCCTGCTGGTGCCCCCGTCCTATTTGTTAAAAAGAAGAATGGTACACTGCAGCTATGTGTGGATTATAAAGGCTTAAATCATGTTACCATAAAAAATAGATATCCTCTTTCGCTCGTTTCCAAACTGTTACATCGTCTTGCCGAGGCCCGTATATTTACTAAAATTGACTTGAGAAGTGCATATAATTTAGTTAGAATTAGACCTGGTGACGAATGGAAAACTGCATTCTGTACACGTTATGGGCAGTTCGAGTATTTGGTTATGCCATTTGGCCTCACCAATGCTTCTGCAGTCTTCCAACATTTGATGAACGATGTCCTTCATGAATTCTTAGACAGCTTCGTTATCATATACCTGGATGATATCTTGATCTACTCAGCAAATTCGGATGAACACGTAGTGCATATAAGAATGGTACTCGATCGACTTCATCAATTTGGACTATATGCTAAACTCGAGAAATGTGAGTTCGACAAGACCAGTGTGGAATTTTTGGGATATTTAATTACACCTAATAGTATACAAATGGATGCAAAGAAGGTTGAAACAATACTCACCTGGCTAGTTCCAAAAACTCTTCGGGAAGTACAGCAATTTCTAGGATTTGCAAATTATTATAGACAATTCGTCAAAAACTACTTGCAAATCGTAACACCGTTAACAAATTTAACTTGCTGACCTAATAATCCGTTCCAATGGACCGTGGCGGCTACTATAGCTTTTAATGCATTAAAAACTGCTTTCACCACGGCCCCTTTTCTGGCTCACACTGATCCGGCTAAACCATTTTTCCTTGAAACTGATGCATCTGATTATGCATTAGGTGCAATTCTTTCACAAAAACAGGAAGACAGCCTCCTTCACCCCGTCGCTTTTTTTTTATGGAAGTTTAGTCCTGCAGAAATAAATTATGATATTTATGAAAAAGAGCTTCTAGCCATAGTTACTGCCTTTAAACAATAGCGCCATTACCTTGAAGGTGCTCAACATAAAACGATCGTATACTGTGATCACAAAAATCTGCAACAATTCGCCACTTCTAAAATTCTCAATCGTCGACAAGCCCGTTAGTTGTTAGTTTTATTTAACTTCAACTTTGAGATATCTTTTCGACCCGGAAAAGATCAATGAAAAGCAGATGCTTTGTCACAGAGATCCGATTATAAACTGAATTCAACAGCCCCACGACCTATTACAATATTGGACCCAGATAAATTAGTAATCAATGCAGCATCAACCATATCTGATGCTAATGACCTACTGAGTCGTATCTGTCTTCAGTTTCAGTCAGACCCTCTTGCACCTTGCAACTGAAGTATCAAAAATTCTCTTATAAAGATGGACTATTTTCAGAAATGGACTCCTATATGTATCTGGACTGACAGAAAAATTGGAGATATTACACGCACAACATGACTTGAAAATAGCCAGTCATTTTGGGGAAACTAAAACTATTGAGTTAGTGTCCAGAGATTACTAGTGGCCTAAACTCTGTTGTCCCATCCGGTAAGAATTACGGTCGTGCTGGTCGTTCATACACAAGTATAACGGAACATGCGATATATGTAGCAGGTCAAAAACACCAAGACATCACCCTTATGGGCTTTTGTTACCTTTACCAATCCCTTCTCGTCAGTGGCAGTCCATAACCATGGACTTCATAGTTCACTTACCAATGTCTTCAGGATTCGAGTCCGTCTTAGTAGTGGTGGATAGATTAACCAAAATGGTTCATTTTTTAGCTTGCAGTACCAAAATATCTGCAGAACAAACAGCTCAACTAGTATTGAAAGAGGTAGTTCGATTGCACAGCATCCCTGAGGAAATTATAACTGACAGTGGACCCAATTCACCTCTCATTTTTGGAAACACCTTTTTAATGCCCTAGGGACGAAGATTAACTTGTTTTCTGCTTTCCATCCTCAATCAGATGGCCAGAGCGAAAGGGTTAACCAGGTATTGGAACAATACTTAAGGTGCTCCATAAACTACCACCAAGATGACTGGGTCTCATTGTTACCTCTAGCCAAGTTTGCATACAACAACTCGGTGCATGCATCAACCAATACCTCCCCATTTTTTGTCAACTATGGATTTCATCCTCGCTTTGATATACAAACACCAAAGCATTATGATGTACCGGCTGTTGAAGATAAAGCAAATTACCTACAGAAAATAAAACAGACTCTTGTACAAGAATTAGAAAGAGCACAAAAACGCTATAAAAACAATGCAGATAAATTGCACAAAGAATAAAATCACTATAAACCTGGTGATAAAGTATGGTTATTATGACGTAATATTACCACCCAGCGTCCCTGTAATAAATTAGACTATAAGAAGTTGGGTCCTTATTGCATCAAGGAACAGATTAACCCGGTAGCTTTTCGTTTAGACTTACCTTCTTCACTCAAGATCCGCAATGTTTTCCATGTCTCCTTGTTAGATCCATATGTTGAAAACAAATTTCCTGGCAGACATGTTGAACCACCACCGCCTGTAATGATTGCAGATGAACCTGCGTTCAAAGTTGAAAAAATTCTGGATTCTAAAGTTTCAAGAGGGAAACTTTTTTACTTGGTAGATTGGAAAGGCTATGACCCAAGTGAACGGTTCTGGGAACCATGTAAAAATGTAGCTTACGCGCAGGACGCTGTTCATCTATTCCATCTTTAATACCCACACAAGCCAAGTCAAGCGACAATAAAAAGTGGACAAAAGAGGGAAGATAATGTCACAAGCTAAGCCTCAACCTGTGACACTGGTACCTGTGATGCGGTACCCGCGAGTCAAGGCTGTAACACAAACCTGTGACCGAAAGTAACTCAGGATCCAAAGTCGTTCCGACCCCGAGATTGTAGTAATTAGTCATGGCGTTAGTAATTATATTATTACCATAGCGCATAAGAAATGTAGTCACCATAGTGTAGGTTAGAGAATAGATTAGTAATAGTATATAAGAGAGACAAAATGTAAACTATTATACTTAGCTTAATCAATAAACTTTCCAAGCTTCGTTTAAAATTAATAAAACCTGTGTTTCATTTTTCGCCTTGTTACATCTACAATATGCACGTCCTTCCGAATGTTTTAATATCTTTTAAAAGAAGAATTTAATAAGCATAAGAAGCTTGTTTTTAATTCTAATTAGTCAACTTATGAGTGAAGAAAAATTCAAGAACTCAAATTTATGTGTGAGTATATAAAAAAAAATGTATATAAAAGGTGTATGTAATTAGACGTAAATCCTGCTTTTCATTTTTCAATTTTTTGTTAATTAATGATATACAGTATACATATATCTACTCCCAATTAAATCTATAATACCTACTAAAATACACATATTCTCTTTTATTAAAACCCCTACCTTATCCTAACCTGTGATAAAAATTTAAAAATTTTATACAGTAATTTATAATAAAATCAAATTCTCAGAATCCCTTTAGTATGACCATCAAAAGCAGTTACGTAATCGCTGTTTAAAATCTGCAAAACAGGTTAACGACATTATATATCAATATTATTAATATTTTAATTAAAAATTTTTATTGAGCAAAAAAGAAAAGCCAACTAATTCGAAATTATTTGAGCTTTTTATCTAACTTATACATAATATAACACGAAATATTCATAAATTTCGAATTTATTACCAAAAAATGTGGTTTAATTTCGTTCATGTCAAGATTTTTTGCTTAATTAAGGTTTTTTTTTTTTTTTTGCATCCCCATTGTTTAAATCTATTTGAAATTTGGTTCAAATTTTTCAACCATTTCTTTTACTGCAAAAAACTATAAGTCTTTTTAAGAAGATTAAACGCCTATATCAGCTATATAATTAATTTTATAAAAATAAAAATAAGCTATATCTCACAAAAAATTCTTTTGTACTGGTCAAAAATTTCTGCTCCACTTGAATGTGTACCAGGTTCGTGCACAGCAAACTTCTTTAAAATTCATTATGTTAGGGAGAGTCAGGGTCAGTTGTTAAAGGATGATTTAATGCAGTAAAATTGCCTAACGAAACTATTTGTTAGAGCGTTTCATATGCTTGTTTTTGAGAAGTAAGCGATTTTGATAAAGCAGACGCTTGATTTGAATTTTCATTATCGTGTTATATTACAACTGATCTTGAAATTGATTCGTAGTTCAGGAAACTTGTGCCACAAGCCTGGCACACATTCGCAAGAACACTTGAATTAATTTTTATAGAAAGTCGTATATCAGGTGATTTGCAAATTTTCTTCCATATAGTTTTTCAGCTTCTTCGGTTAGTCTAAATTAAAAATTATTATTAATATACATGCATTTCTAAAAACATAATATAATTTATAAGGCCATACAAACTTATACTATTGGTTCTCATATCACCAAGTAACCTTTCGTGACCCGGCGACCCGGATTTTAATTTTTTTTAAAAAAAATTTTTTAATAAAAAAAATTTTATTTAAAAATTTTATTGCCTTACAACCGGATACCCGATACGATAAAAAATTTCATATTAAAAATTTAAACTTTATTCTTTATACTGTTATAAAGGCAAACTTTTTACTTAGAACATATTGCACTGATCAATAACACCATAGGCGCGTTTTAGTAAAAATTAATATTTATATATGTAATTGATTAATAATCTTTACTATATTAAAAATTCGCTCTGTTCGCATAATTATGAATGGAGAATTTCTATTGGCTAATATATTAAAAAATTAAAATTTCAAAACCCCACCTCACTGACCCGGCCGGGATATGAGAACCAATAGTATAAGTTTGTGTGGCCTAAATCTAACAAATTTTTCTAAAGACTTTTACTTCAAGATTAGTTATATTTTTTATAAACTACATACTTGAGATCTTCAGGTTCTATAGTATTTTCTGCATTTCACGAATCCATGTTTTATTCTTGTAGCTTTCATTTTTTTCTTTTATTTGTATGGGTTAAACTTTCATTACATGTTTTATTTATTATTATCAAATTCATTAATTTGTTTGTTTTATAGTTATTATTTGGCATGATGATTAATATTTTGAATTCTATTAATTTAAATAATCAGTTTCTATTAATTAAACTTTAATGAATCTTTGGGCATCGTGTATCATATATTGTTGCGGCTGATGCTGAAATTTTGACCTTGATACAAATTTTTTAAACATTTTTTGGGTAATTTGTCCGCTTTGATTTTAGGGTTGGGTTAGGGTTAGGGTTAAAATTGATTATTAAAGATATATGTAGATCTTAGCAAGGCATATATTTTCAAATTGCGACCCCAAATTCCAACATCGCATCAGCTGTGACATCATATTTTTGGTAAATAATTTTAACCCCGTGCGAAATTAATTTTGGTAATCATGCCAGGTTCGTGCAATTGACTTATATCAACCACTCAAACAAATGTTTAACCATAATATAAGCTATCAAAGAATTAGATAAATCAGCTTTTTATTATAATCTTTGTCTAAATTCTTGGCTATAATTTGCGACAGATTTAAGAACATTCCTTAATTATGTACATTTATATCTATTTAAAGTTATTCATAATCTAATTTTGGGAAATAACTGCCAGTTATGCGGGTGAATCCGGTTCATTATCGTATTGGCGCATAATAACGCACATGCGCGTTATTTCGAAACACGCCTTTTTTTTGAAAATTGCATTTTTGACTCGAAATAACGCACATGCGCGTCCCAATTAACGCGTCCTTATATAAGCAGATTATATACTGAATTGACCGACCCCAAATTTGTCAAAATGATTCGAAATATCGCGCATGCGCGCCCGAAATAACGCGCAGGTTCTCGAAATTACGCGCAGATACGCGTTATTACGAGCCAATACGGTATAATCAGAACGAATGTCGTGTTCATGAAAAAAACAAGCTATCTGTTATTTTTCGATTCCGCAGTTTCAAAAATGTATACACATGATGGAAATCGGAGAATCTGTAATAGATTAATAAAGATTAAAATTCCGATTAGAACGGGTCTTGAAAACTCAGGAAATCCTTTAAATATCGTGAATTTCCCATAATATGGTAATTTGTGGCCGTTCACACCTTTTGAAAACGGCTATAAACCAAGCTAATGATTGATTGTATAATGAATTTTAATGCTTAATAATATAAATTAATGAGTAGTAATGAGGCAATCATCAAGAAATTGACAGTCTCGTTCGCTATTTTTGGGTTTTATTAATTAATATAGTTTTTATAACTTCCATGCACTGCGTTGCAATAGTAAGAGTCTATTTAAAATTGCAATTTCAAATTTTATCAAGGTTCTTGATATTTTTAAAAGAATTGAGATCAATATGAATAGAAAAATCAAAATTTAACCTACCAGGTGAGAACATTATATAGACTACATGTATGTTTCTCTATAACATTCTATTCAGAGTTGGCATTTTACTATATTTTTTCCATTAACTCATGATTCTGTTCATTTTATTTTCTGATTATAAAATTTTTAGTAGTAAATTTTATTAATTAATTATAAGAATATTTTAAATTTTTATATTACTAATATTCTAACAATATATATTCAAATAATTGTAAATTAATCATAAAGAATTTTTACAAAAAATTGAGCTTTGCTCTATTGTTCTATTTGCCAGCACTTATTCTATTGTATTCAAGTTATTGGTAAAAAATAACGTATTCTGCCATTTTTTTGGTTCACGAGTTGAGAGGATTGCTTCACTATATCCGACAATTAGGGTAGCAATGGTGCTCAATGGAACCCAATGAAACTATGAATGGAGACAATGGAGCTCTGAATGGAGTCTATGTAACTCGTTTTTTTAGCTCCATTCGCATATTCGTCGAGCTTCATGACTCCATTGTCATCCCTAGTTGCAATCCATCTAATTTACTATCTATAAAAAAGATTATTAAACAATGCTATGCTATAAAATAATATAATTGATTAAAAAATTAAATTTATAATTACCTCGATATTTACGACCACTATTAGATAAAATAAAACTACTTTTATAATGTGAATAATTAAATACTTGCATATCATCATTTTTTATATTTTGTAGGTTTTTATCAAATTCAGATAATTCTGATAAAATATTTTCATTAACCTGCCATTCTGCAAAAAAATCATAAATTTCTTCTGCTGTTGGTCTTTCCTCTGGTTCCGCATGCCAACATTTCTTCATTAAATCTGAATAGGACATTGCTATACTTTCATCAATAGGAGGTCGTAAACCATCACATACTTCTAACTGGAATTGTATTTCTGATATCATCCCATTAGGAACAGGCCTACCATATAAAATTTCCCACATAATTATACCAAACGAGTAAATATCAGATTTTATAATATATTGTTGTTCGCTTAAAACTTCAGGAGCAATGTACGGTAAAATTCCACAAATTTCATAAGATTTTGATTTTAATTCAATATTAGCTGTTATAGAAAGTCCTAAATCTGCAATATATGCGCTTTTAAAGCTATTTAGCAGTATATTTCCACTGTGCAAATCCCGATGAATTAGTTCCTGAGAATGAATTATTTGAAGATCTAATGCAATACATTGTAGCAGATTTAATTTATCTTTCCAATTTATATTTGCTAATGTATTTAAATTGTCGCGCAAACAACCTTTTCGGGCGTATTCTATAACGAGAATATAATCGTTAGAAACTTTATCTTTTGATATACCAAAACATTTTAGGAATGTTGGATTTTTAAGACCGATATCGCAATATGCTTTTAACTTATTAATGAAATATATATTCAACTATTAATATAAATGATAAATCATGAATAACATAATTAATAAAATTATTTAATAAAGATTACCTCTCTTATAAATTCATCATGATAATTATTTGATCCATGAAGTAATTTAAGTGCAACAATTCTTTCTAACTTATGACTTTTATCCATCCATCTAGCACGGTATACAGTTGCAAATCCACCTTCTCCTATCTCTTTGATATCACTAAATTCATCATAAGAAATCCAAAGTATCGGATATTTATGTTCCATTAACATTTTTTTTTAAATTATCCTCAATTTCAGAATTATCCTCAATTTCAGAATTATCATTCGCAACTAATAATTTATAAAATTTAGTTAATTTTAAATTATAAATGAACTAATAACAATATACAGTATCATAAAAATAGTTATGATGGATAATACCTAATATTGTTTCTTTTTCCCTACTTGGCAATTTAAATTTATGAAATAATTAAATAAATATATATCAATATATAATGAATGAGTATTGTATTTTGTTCAGGACTTGTATGACCCCAGATCTACCAATCGAATGCAAGATCAGGTGCAACGATCTTTTTGTTTAAAATCTCTAAATTTCGCTTATTAAATCTTTTTTTTTTTAAAAAAATTTTAAGCGATTGATCTACCCTAACATTATTCTCCTGACCCTAAACTAATACGTTGCTCAATTTGAATTACACCCGATCTTATCATTTGGCTGTTATATGTTAAAATGCTTTTGCACAAATTTAAACATAATATTTACCTTTGATACCAGTCATTTGCTTTATCCTGATCTCTTGGTGTTCCGATCCCACACCGATAACATTCTGCAACTTTCGACATTCCACTAGCGTTACCCATCACTGCAGAGTTTAGATAATGAACAAATGCCTTATATTCATCTTCTTTAACTCCAATTCCTTTTTCAAAACAATCTCCAACCATATATGTTCCGTCATCATCTCCCATCTCTGAAGATTTTTGATAGTAATTGAATGCCTTGCGTTCATCCTTTTTAACTCCAATTCCCTTATCATAACAATACCCAACATTAAATGTTCCACTAGTGCTCCCCATATCAGCAGATTTTAGATAATAAATGAATGCCATGCGTTCATCCTTTTTAACTCCAATTCCTTCGTGATAACAATATCCAACAATACATGCTCCACTCGCATGTCCCATCTCTGCAGATTTTTGATAGTAATTGAATGCCTTGCGTTCATCCTTTTTAACTCCAATTCCGTAACAATAACATCGTCCCACTTTCTTCGTTCCTGCTGCATGCTCCATTTCTGCAGATTTTTTATAATAAACAAATGCCTTACGTTCGTCCTTTTCAACTCCTATTCCTTTTTCATAACAATGTCCAATCATATATGTTCCATCGGCATTTCCCATATCTGCAGATTTTTTATAATAAATGAAAGTCTTCTGTTCATCCTTTTCAACTCCAATTCCTTTTCGATAACAATCTCCAACACTATATGCACCATAAGCATCTCCCATCCTTTCCGATTTTTGATAGTAAATGAAAGCCTTATGTTCATTCTTTTTAATCCCAATTCCTTTTTCATAACAATGACCAATCATATATGTTCCAGCAGTATTTCCCATCTTTGCAGATTTTTTATAATAAATGAAAGCCTTATGTTCATCCTTTTCAACTCCGATTCCTTTCCGGTAACAATCCCCAACATTATATGCACCATAAGCATCACCCATATTTGCCGATTTTTTATAACAAATGAAAGCCTTCTTTTCATTCTTTTCGACTCCGATTCCTTTTTCATAGCAATGTCCAATCATATATATTCCATCAGCATCTCCCATCTCTGCAGATTTTTGATAATTAATGAAAGCCTTATGTTCGTCTTTTTCAACTCCAGTTCCTTTACAATAACAATCTCCAACATTATATGCACCATAAGCATCATTCATCCCTGCCGATTGTTGATAATAAAAGAAAGCCTTCTTTTCATTCTTTTCGACTCCAATCCCTTTTTCATAACAATATCCAACATTATTTGCCCCACGAGCATGCCCCATTTCTGCTGATTTTTGATAATAATCGAATGCTTTATGTTCATCCTTTTTAACTCCAATTCCATAATGATAACAATCTCCAACGTTATTTGCTCCTGTTGCATACCCCATCTCTGCTGATTGTTGATAATAAAAGAAAGCCTTCTTTTCATCCTTTTTGACCCCAATTCCTTTATCATAACAATGTCCAACATTATTTGCCCCACGAGCATGCCCCATTTCTGCTGATTTTTCATAATAATCGAATGCTTTATGTTCATCCCTTTTAACTCCAATTCCATAATGATAACAACATCCAACGTTATTTATTCCTGCTGCATGTCCCATCTCTGCTGATTTCTGATAATAAATGAAAGTCTTATTTTCATCTTTTTCGACTCCAATTCCTTTATCATAACAATATCCAACATTATTTGTCCCACGAGCATGCCCCATTTTTGCTGATTTTTGATAATAAACGAATGCTTTATGTTCATCCTTTGCAACTCCAATTCCATAATTATAACAATATCCAACGTTATTTGTTCCTGCTGCATGCCCCATCTCTGCTGACATTTTATAACAAATGAAAGCCTTATTTTCATCTTTTTCGACTCCAATTCCATTTAGATAACAGTTTCCGACTTGAAATAGAAATATTCCGTTAATATTATGATGAAACAAATTATAATCCATTTCACTTTTAAATATGAGAAAACGGAAGATTTAGTCGTTAAATCTTTCAAATGCAAGTGTCTTTTATTTTAAAGTTTTGTATCACTATCGAATGATACAACTTATTATGGCACAGCCGCATCCAAACTTTAATTTGAGTTCATAGGAAGTCATTAATGAACTGAAGTTAAGGTTAAAATTGTGAAACGCTGAATTGCCCGAATTTCCTTTGTTTGTTTTGTTAATCTATTTTAGAGGTACTTAAACTTAAAAGCGGTGCGGATTACGTAATAACAACCAATCAAATTGTTAAAAATTTTTTTTTTTTTATATTAAAAACCTCCTTCATGGAGGACGCCATGTAGGCGTACTTTAAATTGTTAAAATTTAAAAAAAAAAAAACTCGGATATGCCCGACGAAGCAAAACCAACCGAAAAATGCACGAATCGGTAGTCTAAACTCACCTTACAGCATTAACAAAAACTATCGGGAGTAATTTTACATATACAAACGCTCCTAACCCCAACACAAGGCGGCCTAACCTTAATGTTAATGAAAAACGATATGTCACGTGATTTGACTGATTTAAATGTCCAGCGAAATATTTAAATAGAAGATGAAATTTTAAATAGAGGATGCGATTTAAATCTACCTTCGTACAAAAGTTGGACAGTACTTGTCACACCTTTTTTGTACTTCCATATAAATCTATAACAACTGCCTTATAAAGCCGTATCTATAAGACCATTTATACTAGGCTAATGCATAGCATTGTATGTCCGGAGCCCATCATATGATTCATCATATTACACAAACGCGTTAATATGCATATGTTGGTAAAATTAAAGCACAAATATAGACACGCGTGCGGACAGACAAAAAATTTCAAATTTCCATTTCTGATAATATTTACATCTATCTATATCATTTAATTTCGAGTCTGTGCACTTTAACGTTTTTGATTGGCCATAACCGAAATGTGATTTGTGTGTGGGAATTTCTATCTATTTTGGAGTTTTGGAAACTTCTAAGCAGAAATTACGTCGTTACCGCGAACTACCGATTTTTTGTATTCTAACGACTTTTTGAATTTCGAGTCTGTTCACTTTAACGCTTTGATTGGTCATAACCGAAAAATGTGATTTGTGTGTGGGAATTTCTATCTATTTTGGAGTTTTGGAGCGAACTACCGATTTTTTGTATTCTGACGACATTTTGAATTAATTTTACGATATTTTTCGATCTATTACGATCTATTGAATTATTTGAATTAAAGTAGTAAAGTTACTGATAAACGCGCATTTAAGTTCCTATTAATTAAAGTTATTTAAGTTCCTATTAAAGTTAAACGTTTTGAGTTCCTAATTGCGTAATTACTTTAATTCGTAATTACGAAATAATACATTATTCCGAAATCTATCTATTATTTATCTATATCTATATCTATCTGTATTCTTAAATATCTATCTTCTATCTGTATGTATTATTTAATTTTGAGATCGTGCGCTTTAACGTTTTTGATTGGTCGAATCTAGAAAATGTGAGCTGTGCGTGGGAAAACTGCAGAGTTTGATGGTTGGATTATGGCAATTAATATTCTGGAAGATGTGGGAAAAAAACTAAATATATGAAGTCGGGTTATGATAATGCACTTTACCAGGAATGGAGTGCATGGTTAAGCGGCGTGTGCAATGTTTCTGTACAGATCCGTGAGATTTTTTTATAATTACTTATTTATCTATTGTATGAGAGCTGTTTAACCAAACATCGCTTTAACAGGTTTTGTCTCGATAAGAAAAAATATCATTTTTATTATCTTTCGAAATTGCACTAACTAAATTTGTTTAAGACTGTATTGGTATTTACCGAAAATAGATATGAATGGCAAATTTTAATATCTAAAACCTGATTGCTTATTAAAATTTAATTGTAAAATCCGATGTCTATGAGCTTCCCAGGGAAGCTATTTTTGGGGCATGATATCATATATTACGAATCTAAATCAAAAAAATCTTTGGGTCTGTGTACCTTACCGTTTTTGATTGGCCATATCAAAAAACTGTGATCAGAATATGAATAAAATTATTAATTAAAGTTACTTTCTTAAATTACGACATTTCGACATTCTAATATTACTCTTTTTTTTATATCATAATAAAAATATTATATATTACTTATTTGTGTTTTTGCTTTACAGCCTATAACGATTCCCATTTAAAGCTGTAATCATTGCGACATTTTGTTCATTTTTAATGATTATATTATCATTATCATGTTTTGTAATCGGTCTATAAGTAGGGTGCAAAGTGGGCCGGGCTAAACCCGGAAATTAGCGGACCTGGCCGGGCTCGGCCTAGTTTCGGGTTCATGTTTTTATAAAGCGGGCCAGGCTTGGGTCGGGCCTAAAAAATATCTGGCCGGTCCCGGGCTCTGTGAATATACCCGATTAGGCCCAGTAAACCCTAAAGGTGAGTAATACAGATTACGTACGTCAACAAACTTATATCTGTTTTAATGTGTTACTGTACTTGATTACTACTTGGTGTTAATAAGTGATTTTTAGACTTCTTGCACCATGTGTACGTAGTCTTTACTAGGTAGTAATATGTACTCCTCAGTAAGAAATCAAGAAGCCATGCAAGTAAGTCTAGTAAACAAATGTAGATTCGAAGAACTTTCAGTACAAAAAAAAAAAGAAAGCAAAAAAAAATACTAGTATGTGAAATAAGAACCAATTATTATAGTTAAAAGCGAAACAATAATTAATACATTTATACTTATGCTAAAGATCTTTGCTGCAAATAAAAGACACAGTTTGTTTTCCGAAGTGTAGCAAGGACTCTTTCTTTTCAAGCCAATGTGAATGCACATCTATGCAATGTCTGGTGGACAAGACCAATACAAATCAGCATAACGATGTGATTGTTAGTATTAAGGTTATGGGCTTATATGCACGACATTATTATCTTACCTCATATCATTTATCTACAAATTTTATAATTGTAGAAAGTGTAAAATTTAGTTGCTTCAGACCAGAAATTGGAATATCATAGATTGCTTCATCCAATCTATCATTTATTATTATTATTATTATTATTATTATTTCAATTTGTAAATCAATAATTGCAATGGTAATAATGATAAAGATGTTTGCTATTACTTGAGCACACCAACACCATCATAAATTAATCACATTGAGGAAAATACAGGAGCATGTTATTATCCATGCTATCAGTCTTCACACCATACTATCAGCTCTCAAAATGTTCTAATTGATTTGCAAGCATGCAGCCTTGCTTTTATATAATTAGTCAAAATCCATATAAAATACATGCCAGAGCAGGCTTGGGCTAAATTTAAAATAAGGCCCGGCCCAGTTTGTTTAGTGGTTTTTTGTTGGGCTTGGGCTTTAATCGGGCCTAAAAAAATTTTTCGGGCTCTGTTTTGGGTCTAAAAAAGCCTGACCCGGCCCGGCCTATTTCGCACTCTATCTATAAGTCATAAATCACCAGCGTGAGTTTGGAGTTCACTTTAGCAATTGTTTTCAAGAGAATGTATGTATGATTGGTTGATTTTTCATTTTACATTATATGAAATCTGAAAAATTAAGTCAGTCAGATTTTTTGTTTCGCATTACATGGAATCTGAAAACTTGGGTCAGTTGGTCAGATTTTATTTTTTTTTATTTTTTTTTATTTTTTATTTTTTATTTTTTTTTAATTTACTGTAAATTAATAGAATAATATTTACATCTAAGATTAGGCATGCAAAGTTGATTTTCGGTTTTATATTACATGAAATCTGAAAATTTCATTTAGTCAGTCAGATTTTTTTTAAATTTAATATAACCAAAAAAATAATATTTACATTTAAGATTACACTATGCAAAGTTGATTTTTCATTATGCATTACATGAAATCTAAAACTTAGGTCAGTTGGTTGGGATATGGTATATATTTTATTATTTTTTATTTTTTTTATAATATTTATATCTAAGATTAGGCCATGCAAAGTTTGATTTTTCATTTTGTATTACGTGGAATTTGAAAACTTGGGTCTGTCGGAGGTGTTTTATTTTTATTTTTTTTTAATTTACTGTAAATTAATAGAATAATATTTACATCTAAGATTAGGCATGCAAAGTTGATTTTCGTTTTGCATTACATGGAATCTGAAAACTTGGGTCAGTTGGTCAGATTTTATTTTATTTTATTTTTTTTAAATATAATGTAATGTAAACTATTTATTCACATTTAAGATTAGGCCATGCAATGTTTGATTTTTCATTTTGCATTGTATGGAATCTGAAAACTTGGGTAAACTTGGGTCTGTCGATTTTTTTTTATTTTTTTTATTTTTTATTTTTTATTTTTTTTTAATTTACTGTAAATTAATAGAATAATATTTACATCTAAGATTAGGCATGCAAAGTTGATTTTCGTTTTGCATTATATGAAATCTGAAAACTTGGGTCGGTTCAGTCAGATTTTTTTTAAATTTAATATAACCAAAAAAATAATATTTACATTTAAGATTACACTATGCAAAGTTGATTTTTCATTATGCATTACATGAAATCTAAAACTTAGGTCAGTTGGTTGGGATATGGTATATATTTTATTATTTTTTATTTTTTTTATAATATTTATATCTAAGATTAGGCCATGCAAAGTTTGATTTTTCATTTTGCATTTACATGAAATCTGAAAACTTGGGTAAACTTGGATCGGTCAGAGGTTTTTTTTTTGGTTTTTTTTTAATTTACTGTAAATTAATTGAATAATGTTTATATCTAAGATTAGGCATGCAAAGTTGGTTTTTGTTTTGCATTATGCAGAATCTGAGAACTTGGGTCGGTTGATCAGATTTTTTTTTTTAATTTAATGTAAACCAAAAGAATAATGTTCACATCTAAGATTAGGCCATGCAAAGTTTAATTTTTATTACATGAAATTTGAAAACTTTGGTCAGTTGGTCAGTTGGTCAGATTTTTTTTTAATTTAATGTACTAGTAAACCAAAAGAATATTTACATTTAAGATTAGGACACACAAAGTTGATGTTCGTTATGCATTACATAGAATCTAAAATTTAGATCAGTTGGATATAGTATATTTTTTTTATTATTATTTTTACTTTTTTTTATAATGTTTACGTCTAAGATTAGGCTACACAAAGTTAATTTTTCATTTTGCATTACATGGAATATAAAAACTTGGATCAGCTGGTCAATTTTTTTTTTAATTTCCTGTAAATTAATAGAATAATGTTTACATTTAAGATTAGACCAAGGTGTTGTCAGCTGGTCGAATTTTTTCTTATTTTATTTTATTTTATTTTTATTCTATTTTTTTATTTTATTGTTATTTTATTTTTTTATAATATTTACATCTAAATTTTGGCCACACAAAACTAATTGTTCGTTTTGAATAAAAATGGTGTTCCAAAATTCTGGTCGGCAGGTCAGTTTTTTTTTTTAATCTACTGCAAATTAATAAGCTCATGTTTATATATAAGGCTATAAAATGGCAAAAATGGAAAATTGGCACATGAATTATTTTACAAAATTTTTTTTGGAAAAAATAGATCGTTGAGTTATACAAACTGAAAAATTAACTTTTGTAGACTTTTGCATTAGGAGGCCACACAAATTAATTTTTTGTTTTGCACAACCTCTGACCCAATTTTTCCAAATTTTTTAATGCCAATTATTCCATTTTTACCATTTAATTTTTTCCGTTGACTATATTTTTCCAGAATTACCCAATAGATCTGATAAAAAAAATTTTCTGATTCCATGTTATAAAAACTGAAGAATTAACCTTGTGTGACCTTATGTATGAATATGAATTAATATAGCCACGCAATGATTTTTTAAAAAAAAAACAAATCCAACCTGCCAACCAAAATTTTAAACCACCAGGTTATACAAAACAAAAAATTAACTTTGCATGTTCTTACATGGAAACTGAAAACTTGGGTTAGTTGGATTTTTTTTAAGTTACTGTGAATTAATAGAGTAATCACAATTCTGTATAAGATAGATAGTGCAAAAGCACCACCTGTCGCACTTGTAATTTATATGCAAGTATAATAAAAAAGTAAAATTTGTCAAGATTTTTACAATTTAAGCACATCAGGAAGGTAATTTTTGTATCACTTTGCATAGACACTAATTGACCGTTGCTATGCTTTGGCCAATTAGTTGATCAAGATGCCATACCTAATTTTTTATTATATGATTTTCATAAATTACACAAATCGAAAAATTACGTTTTTAAAACTTTCTCCCAAGGCATATAACGTTTCTTAAAACAATTAGGTTTCCAGAGCTTCAACGAATCAAATGGTATAATTAATAGGAAAAACTAACGTTACCAGATAATGTAAAACCCCTTTGAAGATGGGCAATTATTTTTTGTTCTTTCACAAGATTCTTTTGAAGTTTTTCAAGATCTTGATATAAAAAATAGCTTGTTAGATGCGCATGGGTGAGAACTTTCTGTGAAATGCATCTTTGAAAGAAGGATATCATATAAAAATATAGAGTAATTAAGAACCTATTTTGTAGTATATAGATTGCAATTTTGCTAATAAGGTTTTTCTTTTTATTAATATATAGCAACCTATATTCATAGTAAAATTATATTCTTCTATTATTTACACTTTTGCTGTATTATAATTTATTGCACCAACAATGCTTTACAAGAATTTATAATATGGGCCTAGTGCTAAGAAAGAGACAAATTTAACAATAAAAATAACAGATTCAAAAATTAATTATCTCATAAACTATTTATCAGAAATATATAATTTTGGTACCTTTTGATTCATCTCAATGAGACAAATCAAATAGTAACAAAATTATATAATTCTGATCAATAGTTCATAAGATAATTAATTTTTTGAGTCTGTTATTTTTTTGTCAAATTTGTTTCTTTTCTTATCTATATGACTAGTTAATTTAGTTTAATACTATTTTTCTTTCAATAAACCCAATTAGTAGTATTATTGTATCAACTAGAATAATTACAAAATTAATTTTATGAATGTATACAAACAAAATTTAGTATATATAGTAATACTATTTTTAATAAAAAACAAAATTTACATACTATGGCCTTTATTAGTTCAATTAATACAATAATACATATTTGTTAACTATTTGTATATAGCTAAACTATTTTTAATAAGCCTAATTATAAGTTTACATAGTATAAGTGCCCTATAAGAAAAGTGGTTCGAGTATGGTACGGGAAATCAGTGTATATGCAAGGGATAGTACGGACGTGTGGCATGTATAGGCACGTTTTACAGAATGGCACGATTAAAAATGACACGGATACTTCGGTAATGGGGTGGCACGTTATATTATATTACACAGAATGGCACACATTCGGTGGCACGCATATGCAAGTTGTACATGATGGCTCGTCGAATTACACAGAATGGCGCGGTTAAAAATAACACATGCTGGCTCGTTTCACAGAGTCTATAAGAGCGAAGAATCACAACTGATTTTTTTTTTAAAAAGTTGCAATATCTCAAAAACTCGCAAGCAAGCTTGTCTGGTATCTTAAGAAAAAAGATTCCTTGCAAGATTTTACACATTTGCAGTTGCTTTAGCTTCCAGATATGTACATACTTCAACTATTATTCAGTTCTTTTATAATAAAATGTCTATTAGAAAGTGGACCATAAATTTATATTTACTTACCCGTTCCATTCAAGTGCCATCGCACGTGTCAATTGGCTTAGTAAACTGCTACAAAAGGCACAGACGATTTATGTGATTTCACATTAAATTGGCACGTGTATAAAGATCAACACGGTCCGCCGATTCCCGTGCCTACTCGAACCATGCACGTGCAAACCCGACCCATAGCACGTGCCACTCAGCCACGTGCCTATACACTGTTTTTCCATGCGATCTCGGACCACTTTTCTTATAGGGGTGGCTATAATAAATTTTTTTGCTTAAATCTTTTGATACAATACATAGTTTGTTCTTGACAATAAAAAAGTTTTAGTACTTTATTCTTTTTTGTAAAAAGCTTTTAAAATCAAATAAAGTTGTAAAAATAATTATATTATATGAAATACCTTCATAAATTAGTGAAATGTTAAAATCTATTTACTGCAGATATTGTAGAATATGATGAAAAGCTATATTTGTGAGCAAGTTCTTTTAATTTTACTTTTTTATCTTGTTTTAAGCTTACTTATTGCATAATATTTAACTTTTTGAATACTCACTACATCTTGTGAATGTAGTTTCCTTTTAGAAAACCTCTGAAAACACTAATTGAAAATGGCTAACAGTTGCAATTTATATAAAATCAAATTTCTTATATAAGTGTTAATTACTCAAATTTTATAGTAAAAATTTTATTTATCTAATCTGCATGATATCTTGATTAACTAATACTATGCAAAGTATAAATTTTTTTAGCATTACCTATTGACAGCATAGCATGCTTTATTACAATTGGTTGATTATTAAAGATCATCTTATCATAAAAAAGTCTTATTAAAGTATTGATTTTCTGTTACAAGATTGAATTAAGAGCCACAAATATGAATTCCTAAAGTGTGAGACAAAAAAAATTAGAAAGTTTATATTTTATTTTATAAACTATCAAAGTAATTTAGTAATCTGTGAAGTAATTCAGAAGTTAAATAAGAAGCAACTTATTTTATCTTGAATAAAGTGTATATTAACAAATATGTTGAAATTCTGTACTTGTTAGACAAGCAAGAGGAACTCAAATAAAGACCTTATTTTTGGTAATAGATGAAGGTATAGATTGTTAAATTAGTAAATATTAAGCAATAAAGTTTTTTTTGCTTTTAATTGTTTTACTTTTAGTATATTAGTCTAACATCTTGTATATTGAGAAAAGCAAATATCAAAATATAGAGAAGTATTGTAAATATGAAATATGTATTAAATATATAGACTAGAAGCTAGAAAAAAGAAGAAAATTGGCAATTTTTTCAAAATTATTTATTTAAATATATCAATTTAAAATAAAATATTATTTTTATTTAAAATAAAAGTAGTTGTATTAATAAATTTTGTAGTAAAGCTTTTAAAGTTAGTATTTTCTTATAACCAATTATAAGATTTGCAATACAAAAATAGATTATCTAAAGATCTTTTGTTTTGTCAATTTAATCCCTCTTTCTATCACCAAGCCTATATAAAGAAGCATTGAATATATGGGCTTGAATTATTAAACATAGCATATAGAGTATACCGGTAGTAGGTTTTATAATAATAAAAATAGAGAAATAATCATAAGGGCTAGCTATAAAAATATTTTTTTAATTTAATCATTTAGACTATAAAAGAATTTCTAAAGAAAAGGTTATTAATATTTTTTTGTATTTAGAACTCTAGTGAGTCTTTACAAGTTTATTAATATTCTTAGATTATAATTGTTAAATGATTGTAAAGACCTTGATATCTGATATTAATGAAAATTCAAAAGATATTAAAATATTAAAAGATATGTTTGAGTTTTATGTGTTTTTACTTATTGTAATAGATTAATTATTTTAATTTATTTATTAATTTAATTAATACTCAATTTACAATTATTTATTATTAAGGATTTTATTATTAACATGAATCAAAATTTGTGTCAAAGATCTTTTAAGCTATTTTAAACCCATGTTTATTTTTTTTGATTATTGATAATAGGTCAAATTAACTAATAAATAACTTATTGTATATACAAATCTAACATTTTACAAAAGCATTTGTTAATATATAAATAGTTAATATAAAAAAATGATAGTTCTATAATTAAGAGTTTTTTTTAAAAAAATAAAAACAATAGAATTAAACATGTATAGCATTAGATCCAAATCCTGCAATAAATTATTGCAATTCTTATTAAATTTAAATAATGTATCTTTTATTTTATTCATAATCTGCTCAAAAACTGTGAAAAACATAGCAAACAGTAGAGATATATTTACTATGTATTTTTTGTCTTTTTTGAAATCTGGAGTTTCCCAAAGAATAACCCAATTTCTACTAAGTAAAGATCTATTTTACATTAAGTAAAAGTTGTAGAAAAGAAAATTCCAGCATAATAGCAGTTAATTATTAAAATTGGTCTAGTAGGTCATGAGATATGAGCATTTTGTCTTAGTAATTATACTATATAGTCGCAAGACAAAAATGCTTATATCTGTGATCCACTAGGCCAAATTTAATAATTTAACTGCTGTTATGACTAGAATTTTCTTCTTTACAATTTTTATTAAATTTAAAGAGATATTTACTTGGTAGAAAATCATTTTGTCTTTTAGGAAACTTCAAATTCCAAAAAAGACAAAAATCAATAGTAAATTTCTCTACAATTTACTATATTATTTCACTAGTTCTTAGGTGCATCATGAATTAATTATATTTTGCAAATTATTTTACTTTAGCTCATGCTTAATATAAATCTATTTACTAATCAAATTTTGTAAAAATTATAAAATAATCTAAATTATCCAATTAGAATAAAAGCCTGCTATGTTTCTACTAACCAAATTTTTTAAAAATACTCAAAAAATTGGTTTACTCCAATTCGTTTAAAACAAGTATAATAATCGAAACAATTAAAATTGATTATTATAATAGATTAGTTGCCATTAAAACTGAAATGTTTAAGTAATATCAAAATATTTTGGATTGTTTATAGACTAGCAAGAATTTTTAAAAAAAGAATAATAATCAAATAAATTGGATAACTAAAATAAAAACTAGCTCTCAGAGCCTGGAAATTGTCTGGAAATAAGAATTCTAATTTTTTTAACTCTTAGACCTAAGTACTCAAAAGTGAGATTCAAATTTTATTTCAGATATTGGTCTGTGCTTAAAATTAAATAAAGGCTCAAATAAACCTAGCTTGAACTCTAATTAGTTCAAATGGATCCAGTTTGAGTTCAAATAAGCCAATTAATATCAAATAAACCCAATTAATTGAATAAGCTTAAATTGGATTCAAATAATCCTGAATTTGATTTATTTGAGCCCAAATTAATTGTTTATTTTTATTTATTTTTTGAATTAATATAAATATACCTGTAGAGTATATTAAATTTTTGTACCCATTATTTGATCATTAGTATTACATACAAAAATAGTAATATAATATTGTTTATATTAGGTTAAAGTTAGAGTAAAAATTATATTAGATCTAGATTTAGACGATTATATAGTAAAATAACTTAAGAAAGTCTTTTTATTATAAACAAAAAGTAGTTTAGTATGCAATTTCTTGCAAAATAAGCAATTTTTGTTAAACCAAATATTTGGTTTGAATTTGGTAGTAATCTATAAATCACATAAGAGTACTGCCAGAAATTAGCTAATTCGATTTTGGCCAAAATTTTGGTCCTCTTATTTTAGTCAGGTTTTCATATTAAATTTTTACTTTTTCAAACCTCCTTTAGAAAATTAGCTGATTTCTGGCCTTCCTCTAATGCAGGTATATATACATTCAAGTACATATATATTAAACCTATTTTTAATATTTTTTTATATTTTTTAATTATTTTTTAATTTTTGTTTATATATTAGTTATTTTATTCTTGTTTTAGCAATTTATATATAAGTGTAAAAACTTGCTTTGTACAAGCTTATAAATATTATATTATTCTTAGTTTATTTTTAAATAATGTCACATCTTGCTTAACTGCTGCTAAAAATTAAACAAGCCAATTACAATGCAGTATAATCTAAGTAATCATCTGATTAATATTGACCAATGAGATTTATTAAATTAGGTTAGCTGCGTGATGCAATTACGCTAAAACCAGGAACATGATGTAAATGTTATCTTGCTCAACTGGTTATCAATCAACTTTTAGGCGTAAAATATCTTTTCTATACGCTTCTTCTCTTTATTCGTTATAGTCAAACAACTAGCTTTTGCTCTTTCTATTTATATTAATTCTGCGATTACATATATTGTATAACACTTATAATTCTCTAATTTTACTTTTTTTATTGAAATGAGAATTTATGGTAAATTTTAACTTAATTCTAACATCAATGACTAGAATTAATTTGTTTGTGAAATCTGATGTTATTGAAATAAAACAAACTTGTTTGTGAATAAATCGATTGTAAAATAATCTTAAATTCTCTGCAAACTAAGTTGTCTGTGAAGTAATTTTTGGTAAGTTGATGCTACTAAATAGAATATTAAGTAAAAACTCAATAAAATCGAAATAAATCATAAATACAATTTGAATTTTAAGGCAGTCTGATAGTGATTCATTCAATCATATGATACATATTACTGCGTTCTCAGAATAACACAAATACCAAATCTGGTATTACGATCGGTTGGGAGAACATGATGAAATAGGGCCGGTTTGGTTCAATCGTGAATAAATTGTGATTAAGGTCAAATGGTTTAAAATGATAACTAACTTATAATTACACGTATAAGGGTCCTCATTATTAATATGAACCAATACATTAGATTATTATAGAAATACTATCTACAACCCTACTTGTTCTTCTCTATAGCAAAACCAAACTTTTTAATTCATATGGAAGCTTTAATCACTATCCAAACGGGTGATCAAATTTCCAAACAAGTAATTGATAAGCCAGGACCCCGAAATATATATAGATAGGTCAGGTATGAGTTTGCTTATTTTTGAGGTTTTTTATGCAGATCTTTTCTATTTATAGGGGTCGTCTAAAGCCATGTCCATCATATGACATAGAGCCAATAGGATTGTTTATTTTGATCGACATGGATTAGCCCAAAGAGACAAAAACAGCGAAAAAAAGCGAAAGTCGCAAAAATACAAGAAACAACAGTCTAAACCCATCTTGGTGCATTAATAAAAAATGTCAGGAGGACAATTTTACTATAAGACATGCCCTAACTCTAACCCCAAACTAACTTTAATTAAAAAATCAAAAACACGTGATTGAACACAGCTTTAGATGCCCCCTATTTATAGTAATTTTTGCTTATTTTTGAAGTTTTTCTGCAAATCTTTCCTTTTTTAGGGGGTCGTCTAAAGCGGAGCAGAATCACGTGACAATTGGCCAATCAAATTATCGAATTTTGACGATCTTCGGCGAAGCAAACAGCGAAAACCTTGAAAAATACAAAAAACGGCAGTCTAAACCTACCTTGCTGTGTTAATTAAAAATGTCGGAAAGGCAATTTTGCTTATATATTAAAATCTAAAACCTATCTAACCCTAACCTAAACTGACCCTAACCCTAAAGTTAATTCAATAAAATATATTATAAGAATCTGCTCCGCTTTAGACGTCCCCTTTTTTAGTAACCCTATAATTAACCTGACCTATATATGTATATTTCGGGTCCTGATCAGCCATCTGGAGATTTGATTACCAGTTTGACACGTTTGGGGCTTTGATCACCCATTTGGAGATTCAATCATCCGACTATGCCAAAATAAGAAATAAATGATAGTAAAATAACAATGCTAACTAAAAATAGAAAAAGTTGAACATAAAACAATACACAAACAGTAGAAGTATGTTATACTAGCACAGCACATTGACATGTGAAATGATAGCTTTTTAATGCCCAACCAAATGTAAGATTTTGTGAATGACATTCTAGATGACAGGTAACTATACGCCCTGTTAATTTGCATGACTATATTCCTGATGTTATTAAATAATCTGGACAGCAAAAATTCTAACCAAATATTTATGAAAACTCTATCAACTTTGCGTGGGCTTCTAACAAAATGACCAGAAATGCAAAAAAATCATAATTGACTTTGCAATAATAAAACCCTAACCATGTATTCATACACATAAAGCCTTAATCTATCAACTTTGCGTGGCTTTCTAACAAAATGACCAGAAATGCAAAAAAGATCATAATCAACTTTGCAATAATAAAACCCTAACCACGTATTCATACACATAAAGCCTTAACATGCTAAGAAATTAGGCGCTCGAAATTACCGTTCAGCAGTATTTAAGATAGTTCATGCGATGATAGACACATGAAAATTAAGCATCAAGACGGTCTCTGTGATAATAGACAGGTAAAAATTAAGCACCAAGTAATATATAGTATCATGTAAACTAATTAGATCCAAGATTTTGCAGAGTAACGACATTTTAATTGCTATAAAACTATCACTCCGTGATATTCATCACTACGTTCCTGGTATATTCTTGGGATATATTTGTTTAATTCCTTCTTTCTGATCTAATATTAATATTAATCTAATAATCAACTAAAAACTGCTTTATTTATTATACATATTACCTACTAACTCATTTTTTCAATTTTTTAATTTTTTTAATTTTTTTAGATATAATTGTACCAATTATTCAATTTTTGTATTTATTTTTCAATATTTTCATCTAGTATTACCCAATAGGAACTTTAATTTTCTATAATTGTCTAATAGGATTGATAGAAACAATATAGCACAATTTTTTGATTCATTGTTGTACAAAATAAAATTAATCTTGTATAATCTTTGATATAAAATTATTTTATTAATTTAAAATAAATTAAAAAAAATCTAACCAACTAACCTATATTTTTGAAAATTAACTTTCTATAATCTTAAAATTAATTTATAAATTTATTATTAATTTGCTTATGATCTACAGTATATTAATCTATAAATCAATTCTAAAGATTCTAGAGATTTTAAAGTATTTTTTACTATATTGTATATTTGATTTCTATATTTGGGAATAGGCTAAAGCAGAGTGAGTTTTTGATAATTGACAGCTGATCAACCAATCAAATTGCGAAAATTTACTAAACCCAGATTAGCCCAATGAAACAAAACAAATAAAAAAAAATACGAAAAACACAAGAAATGATATTCTAAGACTACTTTGGTATATTAATAAAAATGGCAGTGAGGCAATTTTATCTATACCATTTCTTAAATATAATCTCAAAATAGCCCTAACTCTAATACTAATATTAAATAAATATAAATTAAATAATTTTCAAAACATACTTTGCTTTAGCTAACTTTTATATTTGGTAAGGGAGCTTCCAGAAATCAGCTAATTTCTGGGTAGGTAGGTGGGTCAGCTGAAGTATCAGGTGTAATTACGGCCAAGATTTCATAATTCCGGCCAAAGTTGCAAAATTATTTTTGACCAAAATTATAGATTTATTAATAATATTTGATAATTAATAACTTTTGAACTACTGGACCAAATTTGATGATTCAACTGCCAAAATGATCCTCTCAATGAGAGGATTCTAGCGAGCCCAAAATCGTTAAAATCCAATCACAGGATCCTGTGATCTGAATAGATTTGTGTTACTATAAAAGTTCTATAATTATAACCCATTTATAGCAACACAAAATTATTTTGATCTTAGGATCCTGTGATTGGATTTTAACTATTTTGGGCTCGTTAGAATCCTCTAATTGAGAGGATCATTTTGGTAGTAAAAATTATCGAAATTGGCCCAGTAGATCAGAAGTTATTAACAATTAAAAATTAATATTTAATTGTTAATAACTTCTGATCTACTGGGCCAATTTCGATGATTTTACTACCAAAATGATCCTCTCAATAAGAGGATTCTAACAAGCCCAAAATCGTTAAAATCCAATCACAGGATCATAAGATCGAAATAATTTTGTGTTGCTATAAATGGGTTATAATTATTTAATAAATTATAGAACTTTTATAGTAACACAAATCTATTCTGATCACAGGATTCTGTGATTGGATTATAACGATTTTGGGCTCGCTAGAATCCTCTCATTGAGAGGATCATTTTGGTAGTAAAATCATCGAAATTAACCCAGTAGATTGGATGTTATTAACAATTAAAAATTAATATTTAATTGTTAATAGCTTCTGATCTACTTGGTCAATTTCGATGATTTTACTACCAAAATGATCCTCTCAATAAGAGGATTCTAACAAGCCCAAAATCGTTAAAATCCAATCACAGGATCATAAGATCGAAATAATTTTGTGTTGCTATAAATGGGTTATAATTATTTAATAAATTATAGAACTTTTATAGTAAACAAATCTATTCCGATCACAGGATTCTGTGATTGGATTTTAACGATTTTGGGCTCGCTAGAATCCTCTCATTGAGAGGATCATTTTTGGTAGTTAAATCATCGAAATTGGCCCAGTAGATCAAAAGTTAATTACTATTAAATATTATATTTAACTTTTTAATAATTATAAAATATGATTGGCTAATTGGGGGTATCAGGTGGGGGTGTGTGCAGTTAGTGATACAAATTGCCAAAAATTTTGCAATTGATTAGTTGTCAACTTTTTGATTAATCGATTTTTATTTGATTTTTGTTTGATTTTTATTCGATTTTAATATAAGTTGACAAAAAATTTTCAATCGATTAGTTGTCAACTTTTCGATTAGTTGCAATTTTTCGATTTCGATTTGTATTGCTAGGTGGGGTAGGGTAAGGTGGGTTCATAGTAAAAAAAAATCAGCTGATTGCTAGAAGCCTCCTAATATCTGAAACTAAATTTAGGTTTTTATATCAGAACTTTTAGAATTTATTTTCTGCCAACTTAGTATTAAAATATAACCAGATTAGAAATACTGTAGTTTTGGTTGGTTACAGTTAGTTTTAATTGGTTATTATTAACTATAGACATATAACTGAATAAATGCTATTGGTTATACTAGCTAAATAGCTTATAACAGTCAATCAAATATTTTATTATATAAAAGTTGTAAAGCTAATTTTTCTAATTCTAATAGCAGTTAAATTATCAAAATTGGTTTAGTAGTTTTTGAGATAATTAAGATTAAAGTACAAAAGTAAAAATCAACAAATTTATAGTTATATATAAAATTATAAATTATATAATAGTAAATATGATAATCATTTTAGGGTTACTTTGGGTTCAAATAAGCCCAAGCTGAGTTCATTTGATCTTACTATGTACTCAAGCCAGGCTTATTTGATCTTACTTTGAATTAAATAAACCCAAGCTAGGTTTATTTAATTTTACATTAGATTCAAATAAACCCAAGCCAGATTTATTTGGTTCTACTTTTGGTTCAAATAAACCCAAGCCAGGTTCATGTAATCTACTTTGGATTCAATATCTTTTTCAAATAGCCATTACTTGAACTCTATATTAAAATTTGTTTGCTTTGTACAATGTAGAAGACTACTAACTAGTTATAGTCAGACAGTTAGTTATATATAGTTTTTTTACTTATTGGACTAATCTGTTTGATCTATTTTAAATCTGGTATTAGCTATAATTTAGTTAGTTAGCTTAGTTTTCTGATTAACTAGATTTGGTTAGCTATAAATAGTTACAAATAGCTATAAATATAACTATACCTATTTCTAGTATTGTCATTTAAACCCAGACCCAGACTCAAACTAGACTAAACCAGACTGGACTTAGACCAAACAAGTTTATTAGAACCCAAACAATCTATAAACAGCTAACAATTTTAAGAAATCTTTATAAATTACTAAAAATAGGTGATTTCTTAAAGTTGGGACAGATCATGTAATCATAAGCTAATCAAATTGATAAAATTTAATAAACCCAGATTAGCCTGACAAAGCTAAACAAATAAAAAAAAAAAGAAGAATGTGAAAAATACAAAAACTGTAGTCTTAACCTATCTTGGAACATTAATAAAAAATGTTAAAAAAGTGATTTTATTTATATAATATTTTTTAATTAATTTTAATACAAAACAATTCTAACCCTAATATTTGGTTAAAACAAGATGTTATGTAATCTGTCCTGCTTTAAGAATCCTTTAAAAATAGAAAAGATCTATAGAAAAATAGGCAAAAATAAGTATTAATATTACTAAATATAGTAAAAATCTACAAAAATAGTCAAAAATAAGCAAAAGCAAATTGTCACCTATTTATGTATAGCTCAGAGTCCTAGTTTAGTCATGTCTGATAGATGGTTGGTAAAAAAGTAAACTTTTTTTTAATTACTATGATTATTATTTATTTTAATATTAAAATATTTTTTTTTAAGCTTAACCCTAGCACTCTTATCGCGCAAACCCTCCGTTTGAGCTACCTCCACTATGTACCCATCTCAGATAAGCCGTTTGGCTTGCCTTACGCTGCCCAGATGACCTCCCAGGTCCCTGTATCCCGTAGTGTTTCAGTTATCGTCGACAGAGCTTTAGCTGCTCAGAAAGTTCACTATGTAAGGCTCATCCGGCTTGCCCTTAGCCGCCCAAATGTTGGGGTTGCACCGCATTATTATACTTCCAGCAGGGATGGTCGATCTTCCTCGATTCCCTACACTGTTGGTATGTTACATTACACAGAAAACGCCGCCACAAGTTCATGAAGTATCTGTGGCCTTTCACTATGTCTTGTGACTTCGGTTATTTCCAAATCGGGTTCTGACTATCAAATTCAAATGCTGCCAAGCGGAATTGAACCAGCAACCTTCGAATGGAGCCTGGGAGCATAACTGCTATGCTAACGACCCGCAGGTCTTTTAATATTAAAATAGATTTCAGTATTTATCATTTAATATATTAACTAAGAGAATTTTTAGACACAGATCAATAAAATAAGAGCAGTGTTATTAATTATCTGATTATTTTTTATTAAAAGCCTTCCTTCTCTCTCCTTTTCTTAATATATAAGGTATACTGCCCTATTTCCGTAAACTTTTTTTTATTATATATAAAATTTTTTTAAAAATTAATATTTTTTTATTAAAAAATATATATAATATATATAATCAATTTATTATTAAAAAATATCTAAATCGAATAATATTTATATATAAAAAAAAATTTTTCAAATAAAGCTAACTTTTTTAAAATTTATAACAATTTTAAACTTGCTATCCTATTCCTGTTAATATAATATAAATTTTTTAAAAATTTTATATTTTATATATTTTTTTTTTTGTAATTAATTTTTTAAATTTTGAACTTACTTATTTTGCTTTTTTTTT
>QKWP01000433.1:190705-207775 GCA_003550325.1 Gigaspora rosea
AATCTTAAAATTAAAGCCTTCTATGATCGTTAGTGTTTCGCTAAGCCAATCATTTATTATCTATATTTACTTTATTAATATAATTTATTTGTGCTAGCAGTGATACGCTTGTGCTTTCACATGCCCCTGCATGAGCTCTGACAGGGTGGGAAACTGGATTGCAACAACTGATCGACATTCCAACCTTCTGAAACCTGTTTGCAACAATGCTAACAGAGAAATGTATAGTGGTGGGTGTGATTTATTATATCGCCTGCTTTAGATCCAAAACACAATTAAACATGCCTGATTAGGATAAGAAAGCATAACCCCACCTCCGTTCTAAGACTACCATTTTCGCAGTAAATACATGACGCACACGTGTATGTATAACAAAGTTAGTTTAAATTTTTTTTTATATCAAACTAAAATACTTTCAAATTGGTTATTTCATTAATTTTTCACACGTTCGATATGATTAGTAATATGAATTGGAGGAAATTATGTATATATGCATTGAATTATGTTCGTATAATGTGTGCATGTGCGTACAAGTGTATGTAGTTCTAATTTTTTTTTTTACATGCTTCAATATGATTAGTAATGTGAATTTGACAATTTATTAAGTTTGTCAATTTGAGTGATTTTGTGTTGTATTAACACTGTGGCTATGCACATTTGAATTTGTAATAATTATTATGAAAATATAATCATATAAGTGAACATTATTTAACTTGATTTGCTTAAAAATTTGTTTAATGCCATATGAAATCAATTTCATTTTGATAGACTTGTGGCTGTGCACAACTTTCAAATTCTGACACGATGAGTTAAGCTCGTGACGAAGCGATCATTGTTGCAAGATCAGCTGACTTTATTGATCACCTTTGATTTTTGTCATTTATGGTTAGTCCAGTGCTTTGGTTGAGGCTTTTTATTGTTTTTATTGGGATGACATATGATTTTAGCAGGTTTCTATGAAAATTAGTAAATAGGATATATTTTAAGTAGTGTTGTGGGCATGCGGATGTTAAGGAATGAATTATCTTTTGTTTCGCCTTGGTAAATAAGATTCAAGTTCATGTTTATTTACTATTTAATTTCTTTTTATTCGCATTAATTTAGTGCGTGAGTATAAAGATCATTTACGTATTAAATTAAGAAATTAAAATAAGCTATTCAATTCATGTTTATTTACTATTTAATTTCTTTTAACACTCAAGGAGTGAGTATAAAGATCATTTACGTATTAAACTAAGTAATTAAAATAAGTTATTCAAATTCATTTTTATTTACTATTTAATTTCTTTTAACACTCAGTGTGTGAGTATAAAGATTATTTACGTATTAGAGTAATTAAAAGAAGTTATTCAAGTTCATATTTATTTACTATTTAATTTCTTTTATTCGCGTTAATTTAGGGCGTGAGTATAAAGATCATTTACGTATTATACTAGTAATTAAAATAAGCTATTCAAGTTCATTTTTATTTACTATTTAATTTCTTTTTATTCACATTAATTTAGAAAGTGAGTATAAAGATAATTTACGTATTAAACTAAGCAATTAAAATAAGCTATTCAAGTTCATGTTTATTTACTATTTAATTTCTTTTTATCCATATTAATTTAGTTTGTGAGTTTAAAGATCATTTACGTATTAAACTAATAATTAAAATAAGTTATTCAATCAAGTTCATGCTTATTTACTATTTAATTTCTTTTAACACTCAGTGTGTGAGTATAAAGATCATTTGCGTATTAAACTAAGTAATTAAAATAATCTATTCAAAGTTTATGGTTATTTACTATTGAATTTCTTTTAACACTCAGTGTGTGAGTATAAAGATCATTTATGTATTAAACTAAGAAATTAAAATAAGCTATTCAAGTTCATGTTTATTTACATTAATTTAGAAAGTGAGTATAAAGATCATTTACGAATTAAACTAAGCAATTAAAATAAGCTATTCAAGTTCATGTTTATTTACTATTTAATTTCTTTTTATTCGTACTGTATTAATTTAGGGCGTGAGTATAAAGATCATTTACGTATTAATCTAAGTAATAAAAATAAGCTATTCAAGTTAATGTTTATTTCTATTTAATTTCTTTTAACACTCAGTGAGTGAGTATAAAAGATCATTCATGTACTAAACTGAGTAATTAAAATAATTAAAATAAGCTATTCAAGTTCATGGCTCTATCTCCCTACCCCATTTTAAGTGGTCCTGCAAGTATTAGTAGTGTCAGTTTTGTTTGGCGATATATTGAATGGTTAAGAATCCACGACTACAGTGGTAGTACAGTGCAAGGACCATCAATAGCAATTTTTGAGCTCCGCGGCTGCAGTGGCAATGCAAGGATCCTTACAAGTGAATAGTTAGGCTCTGCTGCTAGCAAGGACCTTATTAGTGGATAGTTAGGTTCTGTGGTTGCAGTAGCAGTGCAAGGACCTGAAATAGATCCTGAAGGATGACGCTCCGATTTTCTTTTTAACCATATGGATATGTTAGCTATCTTTCTTATGTTTGGGGTTTTCATGTAGTAGGCGGGCTTTTTTAGGACTTTGATGTTTAGGGAATTTGGGAACCAAGAGGTGAGTAGTTTATGTGTTTGACAAATTAGGAGAATAATTATTACAAGTTCAAATAACTAGTCCTAGCCTAGAGACTTTGTCGTAGGCATTGAAGTTTGAGTATGTAATGCTAGAGCTTGCTTGGATAGTGAACCTTTTCCCATATGTTTTTCATAATATATTTTTTTATCATATAGCAATAAAGTTACCTCTACTGCAATATAGTTTACAGATGAATTAGAAAAATTAATGCATGATTAACATAACAAAATCGTAATCAGTAATGATCATGTGAATTTTTACTGTTATACATACCATCTGATTCATATTTATCCATTTTTAATTAAATTTTGTAGGTTTATATTTTAATGTTTTTGATTAGCAGGATCCAAAAACGTGTCCAAATTGTAGGAAAAAATTGCAATATTGATCGTATAAATGATTACATTATTATTTTGTAATTGATCTACGGAATAACTAGTGTGAGTATTAAGTTTAATCCTGTTTATTTTCATTCAAGAGAAATATATGTACTAGGTTTAATTCTGTTCGCTTTAACGATTGGTTTCAAAAAAATGTATGTATAATTAATGTAATTGTTTAATTCTAGCATGAGTATGAAATTTAATTTTCTTCACTTTAACGATTGTGTTTCAATGGAAAGCATGATTAACTGTAATTATTTAACTATTTAATAAATCATCATGGCAAGTACATATGTAGTTTATTGTGGTTTGCACATGCTTAATTTTTTATATTTAAATAATTGTAATTGTGATCACAACTAGCCAATTTATCGCGAGTGTCAAGCTCATGTTTATGATAAATTAGCCAGCTTTAACAATTGTTATCACAATCACAATCATTTAATAATAAAAAAATTTATCATAGGGATCACAGAACTATGCAAACCACAATAATTTTGGGATTGTGTCTTAAGAGAATCTATAATTAATATTAATCATTTAATTGTTCAATAAATTATCAGTGTGATTGTGAAATCCTGTTCATTTTAACAATAATTTTTTAAGTAAATGTATAATTAACTGTAATTGTTAAATCGGTCAATAAATTACCAAGTAAATTACCATGTGAGTATGGAGTTTCTGTTCACTTTAACCATTGTGTTTCAAGACAAGAATGAAGCTTAATTCTGTTTACTTTAACAATTAACTGTAATTAATTAATCATTCAATAGATCACTAACGTAAATATGAAGTTTAATTCTGTTTACTTTAACGATCGTGTTTTGAAAGAAAATATAATTAACTATGAGTATGAAGTCTAATTCTGATTATTTTAATGATTATGTTTAAGAGATGTATTATTAACTATAATCATTTAATTTATTATTAACTATCAGTATGAGTGTGAAGTTTTCGAAATAAATATAGTAGAAATCAGAGAAAAAAAATATTTTTGGTGTATACCCATGTACTATATATATATGTATGCAGATTACCTTTAGCACATTGATATAAGTTAATACTTGCATACTTATTGTTTACCGAAAAACAATTACACGTCTAATGTTACAGGTGCTGCTAGTATATAAGTATATAGCATACACCAAAAAAAAACTTTTTTTGCCCAATTTTTACTATTTTGAACCCTGTGGTAATTTTGTTCATTTTAAAGTTTGTGTTTCAAGAGTTATATTAATAATAAAAAATAATTGCTAACCCCAAAACTTCACTACATGCTGAAAAAAAGGGAAAATTGAGACATTACATGTAAGATCTAAATCTAGATAAATTTGTACATACCACTAAACATCGTAATAATGCAAAAACTTAAGCTAATATTCTTATCTACATAATCTGAGTATTATATTAATAACAATATTATTTATATGAACTAAAGATCGAATCATCTTTATAAAAGTTGACAAGATATAGAATTCAATTAATTTTTTTTTAAAAGCTAAACGATAGTGAATAGTTCACTTAATTTTATTCTCCTTTTAAACCCTTGATGAATTCAGATTTATTAATAATAAACATCACATTTATTCCACATTACACAACTCTAATTTTATGTGATAAAATCTTTTGTATATATTTGTTAGCTCGTAATCTTCTTTAACAAAATTTTTTCATTTTCTAATATTATTAAAATGATAATAATTTAAGCCTATATAATTTGATAAGTTCGTTATCAATGGTAATCACAAATAGACTGATAATAGCTAACCAATCAGGCAAATCTTATCTATGATAGTCACTTCACATTAACGCTTACTTACATTATGAAGTCCAGAAAACTATCAGCTGATGCCATGCATTAAATACGCAAAATCTTACATTGATACCTAGCATAACATCTTGTCTATTTCTGAGATTATATCCTTTCAACATAAATTATATCTATGATCGCAAATCAATAAAGACTTATCCCAGTATATCAGACCAAATCATTTAAATTTAAAAAAAGTTGAACTTATTAGTAATGTTTAACATGCATAATATTAAATCATACCTGGCAGCAAAGCCGCCACATGATCATGTGCTAGTTCAAATATTATAATAATAGTTAAAATTATATTCTAATACTTGCAACCAGTGTATAAAATTCAATGTTCTTAGTGTTCTCAGTGAACATTATACAATTTTTGGGAACATAAATTATTAAAATATGTTCTCTATTTGAGAACATTCAATAATTCTTTTAATAATAAAAAAATTTTAATTTTCCTATATAAAACATTAAGAAATTAAAAATGTTCTTTTTGAGAACATAAAATCAAATTTGAATTTTAAACAATGCTTGTAACTTTTTCAAAAATTACAAATTGTATTTATATTATGATTAATAATACCCAAAGCAAATACAACTCAATCTTCTAATAATCTAATATTTAACAATTTAAGTAGATATTTAAAACTATATATTTTTTTGAAATATAAATTTATATTTTTAATAATTTTTTCTAATTTTGTATAATATATTGTTTTCATAAAAAATAGCAAATACATGTATATAATTTATACAATTAACCAAGCTCGCAGCATTAGCGCAATGCTTTAACTTGTTTTATTAATAAAATTATACAAAATGCCATGATTCTCTAAATTTTACTAATTGATCATAACTTCTTGATCTAAGTAAACTTGTTTAGCACCAAAAATACATTATATTAGTATAAAGTTTTAATAATAAAATTTAGAGGTTGAGTCTGGTACCAGATCAAACCCAGACCCAAATCTAGAATCACTAGTTCATATGAACACCAGACTGAACCTAAACATGTTCATGAACCTGAACTGAACCTGAACCAGCTCTAAAAGTTCAATACTGAACCTAAACCTGAACATGTTTTAAAAAATGTTCAGGTTCAGGTTCAATACTGAACCTGAACCTGAACCTGAACTTGATTTAAGTTCAGTTCAGTTCAGGTTCATAGGAACACTAGGTATCATCTATACTTTGGAACATATGCATTAACTAAGGCAAAACACTTGCAGTTAGGGCTATCTGCAACTGCTATTACTACCTACTTCTGCCCTTGTAAACTTCATTTAACCTCAGTACTGCCCCATTTTTCTTTTGGTTTCTTTCTTCCAGAAGCTTTCTTCTCCCGGTTGCATTCCTGCTTCCAATCTAAGAACCAAGAAGGGTTGATCTATCTTGGTGAACCCAGGAACTTCTTCCTCCTAGTACATAATTCTAAAACACATGTCCTTTTCCTTTAGTGCGACTCTAGAGTTTGGTTGGTATTATACATGTTGGCAAAATCCCAAATTACTATAGTTTGGGATTTGTCCATGCCCAAATCCCAAATACATCCCAAATTAATTTCTCAAAAACTTTATTAATAATCTTTGTTTAAACAAATAGTAGATATTTTTATTGTTATAGATAACATATTTGCAAAATTTCAGGCCTACTTTTTTGATTTAATTTTTTACAAATAGCAATTGTTTTTTTTGAATTTGGGATTTGTCCATGTTTTGCCAGCAAGTATAGTTGGTATAGCCTGCCATAAACCCTTTTTGTTGTAAGTTCATTTCTGGTCAGTCCACTGCCAGTCAGTCCTTATCCAATTCCTGTTCAAATACTATTGAAAGTCCAGCTACCTCTTTACTTGGATCTTGCTAAGTATGATTTTTCTTGTTTACAGTTCTGTGCATAATATAGCACCTGCACTCTAGTTTTTTAAGTTTGTCAATATAACATGAAATTTATAATAATAGTTTTTTTTTAAAAAAATATTGATATACCCAATTGTCAGTTAATCCAACCATAGTGACATGTATAAAGATACGTATAGGTAGTGCTCCAAATAGGTTGGGTTGGATCAGATTATTGGCAAACCTGATTTGACCAAATCTAGCCCAATTCTAGCCAAAATCTTTAAGACCAATTTTTAATATAAATTAAAAATATATAAAAATATATTAAGTTTATAAAAAAAAAATTATTGTTGATAATATTTGGTATATATATTGAAATAATTTAGGCTACACAAAGTAAATTTTTTGATTTGTATAACCCACCAACTCAATTTTTTAAAAAAAATTCAATAGTGAAATTATTTCATTTTTGCTATTTAATTTTTCTTCATTGTCACCTAATGGTAATCTTAATTTTCTGGAATTACCCAATATATCTGAAAAAATCTAAAATTTCTGATTCTATATTATGCTTTAAAAAAACAAACAAAAAAAAGATCTGCTATATGAAAATTTTGGGGAACACTATGTTATACAAAATAAAAAATTTTCTTTGTATAGTCTTATATTAGCAAAGAAAATAGTTAATTTAAAAATAATTATCATTTATCATACTTCTGATCAACTAATCATTTTGTTTGATTTAATTTTATATTAATCAAAAAAACAAATAGTGGCCAGATTAAGATTGAATAAAAGTTTAGTAAAAAAAGACTCTTCAAGCCTAAAATATCACAAAAAAATTTTTTTATTAAGAAAAAAGTATAGTTTTATAGTCAAAATTTTAAGTTAGAAGTGATTTTTTAAAAAAAAGTTAGTTCATTTCAACTTCATATTATATCTAATACTGCATCCTGATTAGTTGATCAGAAAATAGTAATACATTGCTATAGTGATTGATAATAACTTTAAATACTATTTAAAGAAAAAAAGACTAAACTATATAAAAAATTTTGAATTGAATTGGGTTGGGTCAGGTCAGGTTAATTCTTAACCTGAATCTGATCTGAACTCGACCCAAAACTTTTGAGTCAAAATTTTCTAACCCAAACCCAACCCGAAACATTGGATCAAAATTTTCTAACCAGAACCTAACCTGATCAGAAATTTTGGATCAGGTTTTGGAATGATCTGACCTGATTTGAAGCAATATATAGGAGAAAATAGAAAATTTTAGTACTTTCTTACTTCATTTGTCTTGTTATTTTTCTCTTTAATGCCAGATTAAATTCTGGCTCCCATCTCTACCACCCTTTCTCATTCATTGCACCTGGCATACTGTCTGTTATTATGTGTAATAAGTTGAATGTGCTACACTATAGCATGGACTCAAACTTGATGTTTTTATATTAACTGTGTCATATGTATTGAGTTGAATATGCTATACTAAAGAATTTGTTTGAACTCGCTATTAAAAAAAAAAGATTGATTATATTGTATATAATGAGTTGAGTATGTTGTACTATAAACATGGGCCTGAACTTACCGTATTTACTTAAAATAACACACATGGGTGTTATTTCGAAAATTGTATTTTCTTAAAATAACATATTGGTTTCGAAATAACACCCATGTGTGTGCCAATACAATGCACACTCCAAATGCTGAATTAATAATCTGCTAAAATAACAGATTCAAATAACAAGCAGAAATAAAAATTTTTTTAGTCAAAAAATCTGACTTAGATAGGAAAGGCTATATATAAAATTAAGCAATTCAAGTTTTTTATGCATCACATATATTTAATGTGCAATTTTTTAGAAATTAGACCTTTACCCCAAAATAACGCCCATGCGAGTACTCAAAATAATGCCAATCCCCTCAAAATAATGGCAGGTGCACGTTATTTTGAGTAAATACGGTACTATTAGAAAAAAAGATGCACTATTGGTGATTCTCAATTATACTTCATTACATAATATATTCACTTGCATATAGAGTGTGGGATAGGTTGAGTCAGGTCAGCTTCTTTTAAACCTACCTCAAATCTGATTAAAACTCAACCCTACCTGATCTGTCATAAATTTTTTATCAGGTTTGGGTCAGGTTTATTCCAAAACTAACCCGACTCATCTTGACCTAACCAAACCTAATCATTTTTATACTCACATAAATTTGATCAAGGATGGGTGAAAAGTAACTAAATAGTAACTAATTACTAAGATTATTATTTTAATTAGGGTAGCTCATAATAGTCATACTAAAACTATTAGGGTAGCTGTGCGACGCAGTCATGCTAAAACCAGGAACGTAGTGTAACTGTTATCTTGCTCAACTGGTTATCAATTTATAAACGTCTCACTTGGAATAAGACACACACTGAAACAACTTTCAGGCGTAACTATACGCTTCTCTTCTCTTTATTCTTTACAGTCAAAAGACTAACTTTTGCTCTTTCTATTTATATTAATTCTGCGATTATATATATTGTTTAACACTTATAATTCTCTAATTTTACTTTTTTCATTGTAATAAAATAAACTCTTAAATTCTACTAATAAAAAATAAAATCGTCTTTGTTACGGTGATCAATTATCACAATACCATTGGCCAACATTATAATACTTGTCATAATTCTGGTCGATTATATTACCAAATAAGCTGTTCGAATTTATTTTCATTCTATCTTTGCACTTTCACTTTGTTATACATTTTGTATTAAATCATTAACAATCACTTTATAGACAACTTAATTCATAGACAATTAATTTACAGACAAGATTGTTCTATAGACGGTTAATTCACAGACAAATTCATTTTGTTGACAATATATTTAGCCAACAATTACTTCATAAATTGTACCAGCTTTACCATAAATTCTTGAAACAACGTCCATGCCCGCTATTTCGAGAATTTACAGTAAATTAAACTTAATTCTAATGACAATGACTAGAATTAATTTGTCTGTGAAATCTGATGTCATTGAAATAACTGCCAATAAAACAAACTTGTATGTGAATAAATCGATTGTAAAATAATCTTACCTGTAATTAAATTCTCTGCGAACTAAATTGTCTATGAAGTAATTTTTTGTGAGTTGATGCTACTAAATAGAATATTAAGTAAAAACTTAATAAAATCTAAAAAGATTACAATAAATACAATTTGAATCTTAAGGCAGTCTGATAATGATAGAGAATATTTTACCTGATTTCATTCCACCATATGATACATATTACTGCATTCTCAGAATAAACAAATACCAAATCTGGTATTACTATCGGTTGGGAGAGCTTGATGAAATTGGCCTGGTTTAGTTCGATCGTGAACAAATTGTGATTAAGGTTAAATGGTTTAAAACGATAACTAACACACATAATTGCGGGAATAAGGGTCCTCTTTATTAATATAAATCAATACATTGGATTATTGAAATACTATCTACAAGCCTACTTGTTCTTCCTCCATAAGCTAAAACCAAACCCTTATATATTTTTAATTCGTATGGGAGCTTTAAACACTCGTCAAATTTCCAAACGGGTGATCAAATCTCCAAACGAGTAATTGATGGAGTTTCAATCACCCGACTATGCCACAAAATTTGCCAAAATAAGAAATAAATAATGATAAAATAACAATACTAACTAAAAATAGAAAAAGCTGAGCTGTTATGCAACAGTAGAAGTATATTACACTAGCACAGCACATTGATATGTGAAATGATAGCCTTTTAATGCCCAATCAAATGCAAGATTTTGCGAACTATTATTCTAGATAGAAGGTAATCATACACTCTGTCAATTTGCATGACTGCATTCCTGGTATGAATGTTATATATATAAGTACATCTTAATATTAATATTTTCTAAAATAGAAGATATTATTTACATTATTCTTTTTTTTTTAATAATAAATCAGGTAAATTAAATAGATTTGGTAAGAATACCTGAAATGTAGTTATGCTTGCATTAACAGAGTGTATGGTTAACACATCTATAATAGTATTGGCAAAATCATGCATTTGATTGGGCGTATGTTGATGTGCTATACTAGTAAATACTATTATATGAGCATACCAAGATAGCTATAATATTATATGAAACAAAATTAGGCATAGCAACCAATGATAGTATTGTTTGGTAAATGAAAATTCCAAAGGCTTACAGAGTGATTGTTTTTATATAACACAATTAACAAAGCATCTGGTTTTGAATTTAATATATTAACCTGAACCACAAAGGGGCTCAGATTGCAAGTGCATTAAATTCAAAACCAGATGCACTATTATTGGATACAAAAATCCAGTAACAGAATTATTTTCTTTTTCTTTGTAACAAATAAATCACATAGTATAATCAAGTCTATTTGGTATATAAATAGTACTTATACATATAACATTTCTGGTTTAAGTGCAACTGAATCATGCAGCTATATATTTTTAAAATTATATCAGGTATGATTGGGTTTTATAGGTCAATGAACAGAAACCTGAATATGACCTGATACTTTAATAGATTTAACCTGAACCTGACCTGATTTATTAATGGGTCAATAATTTGAACCTGCCACATGTCTGAACCTGACTTAACCCACAAAATTTCAGGTTAAACCTAACCCATCTTGCACTCTATTTGCACACATGTTCTTTAGTATCAGCATAAAAATTTCGCCCCATGTAATTATTACCAAAATTTTTTCAAATTTGTTTATATTAGATTAGGGTTAGAGTGAGTGCTTAGATAAAGTTTGGATTAGGTTAGGGTACTGCTATTTACACTATGATTAACACTAATTGCACTATAATTTTGTATAATAGTAATTCTTTTCTATTTACTAATTTTATTACTTAAATTTTAAAAATGTTTATTAATATTATTTTTATAAGTTCTTGACCAAATTTGATAACAATTTTTATTTTTAAATTCTATGAATTTGTAGAATTAAAATAAAAAATTTTCATCGAATTTGGTTAAGAACTCGCAGAGATATCTTTGATAAAAGTTCTTGTAAATAATTTTAGTACAGCTTTTTTGTTATATATATTTTTAGAAGTAGAAAAATTTCATTAAAGATATCTCGGTGAGTTCTTGATCAATTTCAATAAAAAATTTTTATTTTAATTATACAGATATGAATTAAAATAAAAAAAATTTCATTGAATTTGGTCAAAAACTCATAAAGATTTTCAATGAAAGATCTTGTAAACAATTTTTGATACAGCTTTTTTTGTAATCACGTTTTTGGAAATGAAAAAAATATTTCATCAAAGATATCTCTATGAGTTCTTGACCAAATTTAATGAATATTTTTTTATTTAAATTCTATGGATTCATAGAATTAAACTAAAAAAAATTCATCAAATTATATTAAGAACTGTAGAGATATCTTCAATGAAAGTTCTTGTAACAATTTTGTATAGCTTTTTTGTAATCACATTTTGGAAATAAAAAAACTTTCATTAAAGCTATCTCTATAAGATCTTGACCAAATTCGTAAAAATTTTTTTTTTAAATTCTATAGATTTGTATAATTAAAATAAAAAAATTTCATCATATTTGATCAAGAACTTGTAGAGATATCTTTGATAAAAGTTTCTGTAAATAAATTTAGTGCTGTTTCTTTGTTGTTTATGTTTTTAGTAGAAAACGTATATTAAAGATATCTCTGTGAGTTCTTGACCAAATTCAATAAAAGCTTTTTTATTTTAATTATACAGATCTGTAGAATTAAAATAAAAAAATTTTTATTAAATTTTGTTAGAACTCATAGAGATATATTTGATGAAAGTTCTTGTAAACAATTTTGGTACAGCTTCTTTGTAATTATATTTTGGAAATAAAAAATTTCATCAAAGATATCTCTATGAATTCTTGACTAAATTTGATGAAATTTTTTTATTTAAATTCTATTGATTTATAAAATTAAAATAAAAAATTTTCATTGAATTTGGTCAAGAAATCTTTGATGAAAATTCTTGTAAACATTTTTGGAAATGAAAAAACTTCCATTAAAGATATTTCTATGAGTTTTTGGCCAAACTCAATGAAAAATTTTTATTTAAATTCTATGGATTTGTAAATTAAAATAAAAAAATTTTATTGAATTTGGTCAAGAACTTGTAGAAATATTTTTAATGAAGTTTTTTTTTATTTTTAAAAATATAATTACAAAGAAGCTGTCCAAATTTGTTTACAAAAACTTTCATCAAAGTATCTCTATAAGTTCTTGACCAAATTTAATGAAAATGCTTTATTTTACTTTTACCGATTTGTATAATTTAAATAAAAAAATTTTATTAAATTTGGTTAAGTACTTACAAAGATATCTTTAATGAAAGTTTTTTACTTTTAAAAACATATATAACAAAGATTGTTTACAGGAACTTTAATTGAAGATATCTCTATGAGTTCTTAACCAAATTCAATGAAAATTTTTTATTTTAATTCTGCAAATTTATAGAATTTAAATAAAAAAATTTTATTGAATTTGGTAAAGAAATTATAAAGATAATATTAATAAAAGTTTTTAAAATTTAAGTAATAAAATTACAATTATTATAAAACACATTTATGGTATTTTACCACCATAGGTAAATTAGATTTGCAAATCCATGTAACAAAAACAAAAAAATAAATTTTTACAAAACAAAAAATAAATTTTAATTACTTTAGGGTTAGGATAAGGCCTGAAATTTTATCGAAAGCATTAATATACAAAATTTAGCAAGAATTTTTTTTATTAAAGTCCCAAAGGTGGTTTCATAAGCAAAATTTTGCGATATAAACATTTTTTTTAAAAAATAAACAAAAAAACAAAATTTTTTGTTACACCTGATCTTAAATTATGATTGGCTATTCTAATAGTTTTGTATAATATGGTGTAAAACACAATAGGTGTGTTTTAGTAAAATTCCAAAATTAAGTGATCTACATAGTGCAAATAAAAAACAATTTACTGTTACAAAAATTCATAGTGCAATTAGTGTTTATCAAGGTTATTATATAGTAAAATCACTTAAGAAAACTTTTTTTTGTTTAAAAAAGTAGTTTCTTATGAAACTTTTAAAAATAAACTTTTTTTGCAAAAAATATTTGATTTGAATTTTACTAATTATGTTAGGGATGTACTATTTATTACATAAATTTTTTTAATTAGATCCTTACCAATCCATGTATAGTATAATAATATTCAAATAAATAGTTAAAAATTAGAAGAAAACCAGATCAAATTGGACAAATTGGACTAACTAAAATTTTAGATAAAATAAATTGGAATTCTGGTTGGCAGGGCCAATTAATTTATTCAAAATTTTAAAAATTTTGTTATAACCAATTTGTAAATCAAATATCTAGCTAATATAATTTTGATATAGGCTCTGTTAGCTAATATTGCTTAATGCTAGACCCAAAACCAATATATTTCAACTTAGAATCTTGATGATTGCCCTGTAAAAAATAAATTTTTGTACAACCTATATAAATTCATACAAGGAAATTTTCAAAATTCTAGATCGAAATACAATGAAATTCTATATGTAATATTATAAACAAGTTTTATGGTCAAAGATTGTTCTGTAAAAAAAATTTTTGTTCAAACTAATAATATGAACTTAATAAGTAAAATTTAATAATAAATTACAAATTAAAATATAAATCTAAATTTAAAAACTTAATCTTATTAATACTGATCCATTATAATACTATCTGAAATCATAAAAATTCTAGATAGTGAATACAATGAATTCGAATAAGGCATAAACAGTCAACAATATAATCAAAAAATAGTACTATTGATCTGGTAACAGTAAACTCACATAAGTATATATGTATATACATATATAGCATATGCACACCGGTGTCTATAAACTCAACAGTATATTATAATCAACTTTTTTTGCTCAACCGCTTGAAAATTTGATCTGTTATCAATTTTTGGCCAAATTAAGGTTAATTTGAGCTAAAAATAAATACCGGATCACATCTCTACACCTGACAAAGTCGAACAAAATGGTAATTATACTTAGAAGAGTGCCAGAAATTACCTGATTAGGGTTTCACTAAGTAGCTGACCCCTCTACCCCCATCTGATAATTTTTCTAAGCATTTGATTGGTTTAAATTTAATAATTTATATATATATATATTAAAAATTGGATACCTTTTGATCTATTAGTCTATTTTGGATGCTTCAACTACCAAAATGTTCATCTTAGTAAGACGATTCTAACAAGCCCAAAATCATCAAAATCCAATCACAGGATCCCAAGATCGTTCAACTTTTGTGTAATTTTAATAGTCCTAATATTATAAATAATGCCCATATACAAATGTCCTCTTTATGCGATATGATTGGATAATCTTGCATATACGTGCATAACCTCTTGAAATTTAACTTTATAAGGATTATGATCATTGTTATTGTAATTATGTCGAAATAGAGTCATCATAATTACGTAATTCGTACGGAATTTGATCATTTGCATAATGTTGCAATATATTCATAATTTGTCTATTACTACGAATTAATAATCAGTTGTCTCGATTTTTTTTTTAAAAATTAACTTATCTTTCGTATTGAAAATTTAGAAGTATGATAGTTTGAGACTAGCAAGATAGTATTTTTTTTCCTTTATTTTTTTTTTAAAACTAATTTTTCATGTGATAACAAATGTAGCATGATAGTTTGGACATAGCAAAATAGTTAGGTAGGACGGTAGTATTTTTTTTTATATACAATACTAAGGTTTCTTTTTCTTTAGCAAGATAACAAACGCAGTATGGTAGTAGAAGTAAGATAGTTCAGAAATTAGTGATATGGTAATATTTTTTATTTTTAATTATTTTTTTAATATATATATAGAGTACTAACTTTCTTTTTTTTCTTTAGAACAGAACATAGCACGATAATGAACATACGATAATAAAAGCATGATAGTTCAGGATGTAGCAAGATAGTTAGTAGCACAGTAGTATTTTTTTTTAACGGTACTAACGTTTCTTTTTTTTAAAAAAAATGAAACATAGTGCGATAATGAACGTAACATGATAAAAAAATATATTGTTCAGGACATAGCAAGATAGTTAATAGCACACAATATATATTTTTTATATGTATATGCGGCACTAATGTTTTTTTTTCTTTAGAACAAACATAGCGCAATAACAAACGTAGCATGAGAATAGAAGCATGATACTGTAATTCGGAACATTAGTAGCGCGATAATAATATATATATATATAATTTATTTTTTATGCAGTACTAACATTTCGCACGATAACGAACATAGCATAATAGTAAAAGCATGATAGTTTGGGATGTGGCAAGATAGTTAGTAACACGGTAGTTAATATGGGCATGCATAATAGCATGGGGTGTAGCATAATAGTATGAGATTTAGCATAATAGTTGGGACATAGCGAAATTTTAAAACATCGAGTTTCGTTCATTATAGGCCCTTTGTATCCTTGAAAAGGGCGCCAGCGGCGCCCTATTTAATCCTTGTAATTTTTAAAATTATTAAGTAAATTTATTTTTTATATTGAGTCTGGTCTGGGTCTGGTCTGAAGTCTGCAGACTGGTCTGAGTTGAATATATTTATATGTATTTTTTGGTGCTGAACAAGTTTACTTAGTGCATTTTTTTAGAATAAATTAGTAAAATTTTATGAATCATAAGTTTTTATAGAATTTTATTATTAAAATTCTATAAAATCTTATAATTCGCAAATTTTTATTAATTAGTTCTAACAAAATGCACTAAGTAAACTTGTTTAGCATCTAAATATGTATCAAAACGGCTGGTTTGTTTTTATTTTACTTGAAATTTAGAGATTTGATGCACAATTTGGATTTTTGATCAAAAAAGACAAATTTTAACATCTTATCTCCAAATTTCAAGTAAAATAAAACCAACCCTGCCAATTTAATGTATTTTTAGGTATTGAGCAAGTTTGCTTAGTGCATTAATTTAGAAATAATTAGCAAAATATTGTGAATAATAAGATTTTATAGAATTTTATTGGTAAAATTCTATAAAATCTTAAAATTCACAAATATTTATTAATGAATTCTAACATAACGCACTAAGTAAACTTGTTCAGCATCTAAAAATACATTAAATAAGTAGGGTTGTCTTTATTTTACTTGAAATTTTGAGAAAAGATGCATAATTTTGGATTTTTGATCAAAAAAGTCAAATTTAAGAATCTTTTTTCCAAATTTCAAGTAAAATAAAAACAATCCTGCTGATTTAATGTATTTTTAGGTCCTAAACAAGTTTACTTAGTGCGGTTTGTTAGAATTAATTAACAAAAATTTGTGAGTAATAAGATTTTATAGAATTTTATTAATAAAATTCTATAAAATCTTATTATTCACAAATTTTTGTTAATTAATTCTAACAAA
>QKWP01000433.1:208692-223810 GCA_003550325.1 Gigaspora rosea
AATAAAATTCTATAAAAACTTATGATTCATAAAATTTTACTAATTTATTCTAACAAAATGCACTAAGTAAACTTGTAAAAAATACATATAATTATATTCGGACTCAGACCAGTCTGCAGATTTCAGACCAGACCCGGACTGAACTCATAGTTGTGTCTGGTCTGAAATCAGTCTAAGTCTGGTCTGATCCCGGACTGAACCCGGACCAGACCAGACCTGAACTGGACCTAGCCTCAATGAGATGAATCGAATGGTACCAAAATAATCTGATTCTGATCGATATGGCACGTGGTATTCATCATAGAACTTAGGTGCACTGAATTAGATATATCTAATTATTAATTGTTTATAGAATACAAATCTTTGTTGATCTTAGGATCCTGTAATTAGAATTTAGTGATTTTAGGCTTGTTAGAATCGTCTCACTGAGGCAAACATTTTGGTAGTTAAATCATCAAAATGGACTGGAGGATCAAAAGTTATTCAATATTAAAATTTATATATATATAATAATATATATAAATATATATTTATATATATTATATATATTATATTATATATAGGACCTGATAATTGCTCTACCCCCCACCTACCTAAAAAATCAGGTAATAAATGGCGCTCCCCTAAACATTTTCAAGTTATCTTTATCACTTTTGCATGTCTCTAAAAATATTACATCATTTTCGGTTGCTTCTAAAATCTTGTTTGGATTATTTAATTCTTCTGCCTTGTTAATGTCCATTTATTTTATTGATTTATTTTGATAAAAAAAATAATCAGATGGCAGAGCGAATTTTTTTATAAATAAGGGGTGATCTCTTATTTAGTATGACGTGACGTAAAAAATTCAGGTATAATTTGATCGCTTGAAAAAAAAAATTTTGTAGCAAAAAAATTATTTTAGTGTATCCTGCAATGCGATTACCCTATGATCATCGATTATTGGGAAATCTTGTGATGTTCCACAATATTTTGATAGCCCACTGTATTTTCAAATATAACTTTTTCTCCAATATCTACTTTTCAAATATAACCATTTTTAAAAAAGGGCTTCTATTAGCAATTTTTCAAATATGACCTTATATAGATTATTTGGTTTGGGGCATATAGTAGATTACCACCTCTTGTAAATAGATCTTCTCTTTATTTAGTATAGATAACTTTATTTCTATTTGTTAAAATTTGTATAAACTTGATGATAAATATATAATTACCTTTTTTTGCAAAATTTAATATGTTAGCACATATTCATTAATGTACTAGGCTTAGTGTATCATCACATATCATGTTAAACAATACGTTAACATGCCAAACAAAACATTAACGTATTGTACCGTATTATTGCGAAATAGCACACACCTGCGTGGTATTTTGATCGCCTGCATGGTATTTTGAGTATGTGCATATACGCTATTCGATACCAACCTAGTTTTTATATACTAAAGAGGTTTTTGAAATTGCACCCATGTACAATATATAAATATTTATTTAAAAATCAATTGCCTTAAATAGAAAATACATAGCTTTGTGGCAAATAATTTTCTAAATTATAGATCTTCAATTTGTTATTCATGTACATATTTATGTAAAACAAGTAGTAATCCTGTACAGTACTGAAAATCTAATTTTAATTTATATAAATAGAATAGAAGAACAGTTAACGTTATTCTCAATGCCCACTTTTAGCGTTTTGTTTATATGAACTTTTAGGGAAGTGCAGTAAATCACATAATTAGGGTTTACATAGGCCCTGACCCCCTCCCCCCTAGTGATAGGACAATTGACCAATCAAATTTAAAAAATCTCGAAAATGTCTTTGACCTGAAAATAAGCTACCCACAATTGACAAAAGTCGCTATATAGTAAAGTCTAAATTTTACTAAGCAAATCGAAAAAAATCAATTAAGTAAACTTATTCAGCAGATCAAAATACACTTACCACAAATTTTTATAAGTATTGGAGAATTTTTTATTAATTAACTTTTGATTTTTACATTCGTCGGAAAAATTAAAATTTTTAAAAAAAATATTTGACGAACGTAAGAGTTAAAAGTTAAATAATAAAAACTCCTCCAATACTTATGAAAATTTTGTGCTAAGTGTATTTTGATCTGCTGAATAAGTTTACATAATCGATTTCTTTCGATTTACTTAGTAAAATTTAGACTTTAATATGTAGCAACTATCTGTGATTAACTAAAAATTGATTTTCTTCAATATGATTGGCTATTTATACTATATATATATAGGACGTGATATTTGGGGACCCCCACTCCTAAAAAATTGCATGATTTTCTGCACTTCCCTTACTTGGCGATACTAAAATAACTATTGTTTATTAGCTCTTTATTATTTTAATTTTATTTATTTTTTTATTTGCTATTTTTATTCTAATTTTTATTTTATCAATATTGAATATATACATTTATTTATCTATTTATTTATATACTTTATGAACTCATTACATATTTATTGACTCTATCTGGTGCATATATAAAGTATTGCTGTATTTATATTATCTGGCTTATTTGTCAAATATTTGCTATAAAAATTTGATAATAAATGGGCAGTATTGTAACAAAAGAGAGATGAGATGGCACTAAAAATTTTAAAGTTATAGAAATATATTTATTTATACAGTATACTATATAAGGTGCGTGCTATTTCAGAATATGCATAGGCATTATTTTGAAACCTAGTATGCTATTTTTAGGGAATGCAATTTTTGAAATAGTGCCCATATGCACTATTTCGCATTAATATGGCATATTAAATTCAAATGTATATAAATGAATGAATTTGACTTCAATAAAGAATTAAATATTAATACAATACAATACAATACAAGTAGAGAATTTTTCTTCAAATTTACTTAAAGATAATAAAAGAAATAAGCTAGTATAGTGCTAAAGAGATCTTTATTCAACTTATCTCCTAGTAACTATTAGAGTTAAATTGGTAAAACATATACATTCTCCTACCTTAATATACTATATATAATTAAAAAAAACAACTACAAGTATCACAGAGAAGTTATTAAATATCATAATCTTGGCTCTAACAAAACTTTATAAAAAATAAAAAAATCTAGAAATCAATTATCTAAATTTTTATATAATTTTTTCTAGTATTTGCTAAAATATTCATATTTTTTATTAATTTCATGTTTTTTTTTTATCTATTGTAGAGCATTTACACTTGCATTTGTTCTTGCACTTGCACATGTTCTTAACTTGAGACCATTAGGCCACGTTAAAGTTAATTTTTTATTTTGTATAACCTGCTAACCCAATTATTCCAAAAAAATTTTTTAAATTCCTATTGTACCAATTATTCCATTTTTGCTATTTATTTTTTCTCTATATCACCTGATGATGACCTTAATTTTCCGGAATTAACTGATGGATCCAATAAAAAAAATCAAAATTTTCTTATTCCATGTTATGCAAATTGAAGAATTAACTTTGCATGACATTAGATGTAAACATAAATTAATTTAGATTACACAAAGTAAGGATAGGAATCATATAGTTATTAGTCGACTAATCAACTATTAGTCAACTAATCACTTGTAGCCAGTTGATTGATTAGTTAATTAGTCAATTAGTCAATTAGTTGATTAGTCAATTAGTCAACTAGTCGATTAGTCAATTAGTCAATTAGTCGACTAGTTGATTAGTTGATTAGTTGATTAGTTAATTAGTTGATTAGTTGATTAGTTGATTAGTCAATTAATCGATTAGTTGACTAGTCAACTAATTTGGCTAATAACTAATATCTCAGTACACATGGGTTCACAAACTCACATTTCATATACAACTTACACATGCATATATATATGCATATATGGAGTGTCTCATATTAAAAGGGACCATTTTTACATTTACATTATTTTGAGATAATTGAGTTTAATTATTTGTTTTGATTTTCGGACTGATCCGGGATTAACCAAGTTTCACGATTTTAATTGGTTAAAGGTAACAGGTGACTATCGGGTAATCTCATGATGTGCTTGCCTTAAGCAGCTTCGTGCAATTATTCTTTTAATTACTCTATTTTCATTATGTAAGTCGACTTTCATTTATAATTGAAAAATGTCAATCGTGCCAAAATTTACATAAGTCTAATAAAATCTCATCTTTCGAAAATTTGTAAAAATGGCCCTTTAATACGGGACACCCCATATATCAGATGTTCTATAATATATACTTTCATAAACCTGATTAAATCGACTAATTGATTAATCAACTAATCGACTAATCGATTAATCAATTAATCGACTAATCGACTAATCGACTAATTAGTCGATTAGTCGATTAGTCGATTTTTAGTCAGTCGATGACTAACAGTTTTAGTCGACTGACTAATTGACTAGAAATTTTTGACCAATTCCTATCCTTAACGCAAAGTTATATTTTTTTTTAAAAAAAAAAAAAAAACCCCCCGACTCGCCGACCGGAATTTTGAAACACCAGGCTATGCAAAACGACTTTGCGTGGCCTTATATAAACGTTTTACAATTAGTGAAACATTTGGTTGACTTTTTTAGCTATTTTTTCGCTCAAAATAGTTTGTATTTATTAAGTAATCAAATAACAGAAGCGAATTTGGAAAATCTACGTTTCACGATTTTAAGAGAGTTGTTTACGGCGTTAAAAAAACTTTGATATAAGCCTTATTTTGGTGTGACCACGTTAGAATATTGATTGGCCAGTGGAATAGAGCACTAAAAAGATGTTGATATATGTGTGACCACGTTATGACACTTGATTGGCCTGTGGAATAGACGGATATTTGTGCTTTTAATATTTGATTGGCCAGTGGAACAGTGCGACATTTTTGTTTTAATTTTTGAGATCTTTTACATCGTGCAACGCACACAATTGTATGCTTTTTTTGTTTTCTTTCGAATAAAATGGAATCAGATAGAGAGGGACAATCTCTAAACATATTTTCAGGTAAAAATATAATAAAAAACGAGGAAATACTAGCACAATTTTTAAAATCTGCTAATGGCATACAGCCAGAAATAAAAAACGACATAGGATGGTGCTATCAATATGGAATAGGAATTAATAAAGATGAAAAGAAAGCATATGAATGGTATTTGAAGGCTGCAGAAGATGGCAACTGTCGTGGGTGTAATAATCTCGGTTGGTGTTTTGAAAATGGTATAGGTGTTGACAAAGATAAAAATAAGGCGTATAAATGGTATTTAAAATCATCTGAAGGTGGCAATTCTAGTGGACAAAATAATCTTGGACGTTGTTATGAAAATGGAATAGGTATTAAAAAAGATGAGAATGAAGCATTTAGATGGTTTTTGAAGTCAGCAAAAAGTGGTAATCCTAGTGGGCAATTTAATCTTGGTTTGTGTTATAGAAATGGCAAAGGTACAAATCAAAGTATGGCAGAAGCTACAAAATTTTTACGAAAAGCAAGAATAATCAGTGTCAGCATGTAGATTATGAAGATCTAGACGTTGATCTTATTGACTTTTTAAAAAATTCAATGTCTGAAAACAAGTATCAATTATTTTGGATTCCATTCAAGGAACTAAGAAACATACAAAAAATTATTGGAAAGGCTCTACTTTCTGCAAAATATTCTGCCGAATGGACATATTTATATAAAAATAGAGTAAGGACCAAAATGGTTCTTATGAAGCTAATTCATAGGTCAAGATATGACCGCGGACAACTTATGAAAGAGGTAAATATTTAATAACTTCAGTACTTTACACATGTAATTTCGATTAATATTATTAATAATTTTATTTTAAAAGTTGAAAGCATTCTACATTATTGGATGCAAGAATCCTACATATCTTCAATGCTATGGAATATCGAAAGATGAAAAATCTGGCGATTATTGTTTGATCATTCAATACGTGCCACTGGGTTCTTTAGAAAATAACATTTATCAAATTTCACAAATGAAATGGATAGAAAAAGTAAATTTACTATTCTATATAGCACATGACCTTCAAATAATTCATTCTCTTGATATTATCCATTGCAATTTGCATGATAAAACTATATTAAATGATGATATTTATAATGCATATACAAGTAGCTTTTCATTATCATTACCAGCCCAAGAAGATGATCCTGGTTTAGTTGGACATCCTTTATATGCAGCACCAGAAGTTTTATTCGGGGAATCATTCAGCAAAGCGTCAGATATCTTTTCTTTTGGAGTACTTATGTGGCAAATTTCTTCAGGACAGTCTCTTATTTCTGAATATGGAAAAAGCATGAATATATATTCGTTGACGATAAAAATTCATAGTGGAATGCGACCAACTATCCGTAAAGGCACAATATCATGTTATTCAGACCTTATGAAAAGATGTTGGGATAGTGATCCAACAAAACGACCATCTGCTTTAAAAATTTATAAGATTCTCGCTTATTGGAAAAATAATATTGCTGCATTTTATGAATCTGATCCAGTCAACTACGATGAAGGCAAAGAAATCAGTGTCCCAAAGTCACCTGTAAATCCTACCGAATTAAATGAATCTTTTAGTGACCCTACAGAAGAAATAAATGAAGAACTTTTTGGTAATTTCAATGTCTTTAATTTTGACTTTAAAATAGTAAACTTTTTAATAAACTATATGCAATAGTCAAATTTTGCACTTTTTAGAACATGAAATTAGGAAAAAATCAAAGTTTATAGAATGAGATGAACTAAGCAATATTTCAAAACTTGATGAAGGCTATTTTGGTATTTTGAATTTTTTTTTAATAAGAGTATCATGTATCATTAATAATTATTAACAATAAACCTATTATTTTACTTCCTTTCTTATATTTGTTTAGGATTCGTATGCAAAGCTTATTGGACAAAGGCACATAGGAATGTTATTTGTAAGACATTAATAAACCTGAAGGACATAAGCGGCCAATACTATAGTGCATTTATTCATGAATTAACGATGCAAACTAGAGCAGATCTTTGTGAAAATATTGTTCGATTTTTAGGAGTCAGTAAAGGTATGTTTGGTTTGTAGTTTATTAAGTTGCATATTTAAGCTTGACTAGCTACATTATAAATAGATATTATTAATTACCGATATTTCCTTATAATGGAATATGCAAATGGTGGGAATTTGCGGGAATTTCTTAAAAAAAAAATAACTCGTCATTGAGCAGGAATAAAAGGCTAGAATTGGCTTACCAGATTACAAAAGGATTATGCTATTTGCACAAGGAAGAAATTATTCATAGAGACTTGGTGAGATAGTCATAAATAATGGTGCAGATGATGCTGAATTCGGTTGATACTGAAAATTTGGGTACTTTATTTGAAAATATAAGCGCTGCCAAAATCCTCCTACACCCTTTATGAACCCTAAATTTTAACTCTGATTTCAGCATCATTCATGACAAATAATAATTTTGCTAATGTTATAAATTTTTTTCTAAAAACAAAAAAAATTGACCAGCATGATAAGAACATTGTTATCCATGATAACAAAGCTAAAATAACAGATTTCGGAAATGCTACAAGTATTAACACACAAACCAATATTCACAATGGTCTTTTGGAATGATTTCATTTTTAGCACCTGAATTACTTAATCAAAACAAATTTGACAATATACAATATTGCAAGAAAACAGATATTTATAGCCTTGGCATGATATTTTGGGAATTATCTAGTGGTCGTCCACCATTTGAAAATCAATCAAATAAGATCGAATTGGCTATCAAAGTAGTTCATGGTAGTAGGGAAAATACAATTTACGGAACTCCTGAATATAGGAATCTTTATATTGAATGCTGGGATGCAAATCCATATAAACGTCCGGACATTGAAAATGTGCACAAGATGTTAGAAAAAATTATGAACTCTAATATCTTGCCAGAGGTTGATGCCAGTGCTATTAATTCTGAAGGTACATATAGTCTTTTTTATTGATTTTAAACATGTGTTAGAGTTATTTATCTAATATTTGAAAATTAAGATGACAATGATAATAATGTTGAACAAATAAAATCGATTAAAATATGGTTAGTGTTATTTTGCATTTTTTTTCAATATTAGGCTATGTCATTTATTTATTTAATCTTTATTTTGTAATTATCAGATTCAAATCTTCAAACCTTATCTGTCAATGATGAAAGTGAACAAATGGCATAATATTGAATAACTGATTTAAAAGTCTTTCAGATAACGATTATACAAGACTAGCATCTTGGTGATTTTATGCTATTATATTGCATTTATATAGCGAATATATCATAATGTTTATAGCCAATTTTATTTTTGAATATCAGTATTCTGAAAGAATAGTACTTAAGAACACTTTAACGGGTCACATATATTATTATAATCATCTTATAATTTTATTCGAAATTAAATTTAGAATTAGGGTTTTCATAGTACGAGTTTTTTTCTGAAGGTTTAGATATCAATCACTTAGCAAGTTCAGCTAAAATAAACTCGTTTAATAATATCAGAATTTATAATTTTGTTAATTTCTTATTTATGGGACTTAAGTTAGAAATGGGTAATTTGGCAAAGTTATCAAAAACTTTTTTATTTTAATATTAAAAAATTTATTTTTTGTATTGAATTATATATGATTTGGAATTATTTTATATAAAATTAGTAATATAACATCTTGTTTTAAAGTGGCATTAAATGGAATATACATTGTATCAAGAAGCTTAAATTTTAGAGAGGTAGGGGTAATTTGGTATCTCGTGTGATCCAGTGGTCAGAATTGAATGATTTTTATATCATTCAATTCGTCTCGATGAGATGAATCAAATAATATAAAGTTTATCCAATTTGATCACTGGATCACAAAATCATTGTATCTTGATTCCCCGAAAGCTAGTTACCCGCCAGCTCATTTTACTGACCCTATATCCCTGACAGAATGTTTCACCTACAGCATTTTTTGTTGACAGAATCTTTCCTCGACATACTATGTTTTCAACCTCTCCTTTCTTTGACAGGACATATTTTCGAAAAGACATTTTACTGACATGACATATTTCAGAATGAACATTTTTTCGACATGACATGTTTCCGACATCTTTTTTCTGACAAGATCTTTCACCGATTAGAATTTTGTTTAAATAGGTAGAGTGATATATTCATGTTCATCACATTACATGATTAAGCACTCGGCCTAAATTAGGGTTAGGGTTCGGGTTGCTAGTAAACCTGCATGATTTTAGGTGATGTGATGATCACTGGGTTTATTGTTCTTGTCAGAAAAAGTGCATTCAATAAAACTTATTGTCGGAGAAAAGTCAAATTAGAAATATGTCATATCAAATAAATGTCTTGTCGAAAATATGAGATTTCTAGAAAAGGGGGATGTCGAAAACATGGTATGTCGAGGAAAGTTTCTGTCAACAAAAAGTGCTATAGGTGAAACATTCTGTCGGGGATATGGAGTCGGTAAAATAAGCTAGCGAGTAACTAACTTTCGGGGAATCATACCAGAATCTCACAAAATATTATCGATTATATTTTGCACAAAAATTCTTAAGGGAAATTTTGACGAAGTGTAAATATGGCAAAAAATCGAAAATATCTTGTGACCCAGTGATCAGAACCAGGTGAGCTTGGTACCATTCGATTCGTCTCATCGAGACAAATCAAATGGTATTAAAAATTACTCGATTCTGATCAGATTCTGGTATGATTCCCCGCAAGTTAGTTACTTGCCAGCTTATTTTACCAACCCCATATTCCCGACAGAATGTTTCACCTACAGCACTTTTTGTTGACAGAATCTTTCCTCGACATACCATGTTTTCGACATCCCCTTTCCTAGAAATCTCATATTTTCGACAAGACATTTATCTGACATGACATATTTCTAATTTGACTTTTCTCTGACACTAAGTTTTATTGAATGCACTTTTTCTGACAAGAATGATAAACCTAGTGATCATCACATTACGTGAAATCATGCAACTACGTCATTTGTTTACTAGCACTAACAACTCGCCTAAATTATACTTTCACCTAACCCTAATCTAACCCTAACTCTAACCCTAATTTAGACCGATTAATCATGTGATATGATGAACACGAATATATCACTCTACCTATTTAAATGAAATTCTAATCGGAGAAAGATCTTGTTGGAAAAAGATGTCGTAAACATGTCATGTCGGAAAAATGTTCTTTCTGAAATACGTCATGTTAGTAAAATGTCTTTTCAAAAATATGACCTGTCAAGGAAAGGGAAGGTCGAAAACATGGTATGTGAGGAAAGATTCTGTCAACAAAAAATGCTGTAGGTAAAACATTCTGTCGGGGATATGGGGTCAGTAAAATGAGCTGGCAGGTAACTAACTTACGGGAATCAAGCAACAACCTCTGATGATTAGATTATAAGATATAAAAATTCGCCAAATTGCCCCTTTCTACATTAGTATTTGTCTGTTTTAAAAAATAATAGACTAGTAAAGTCTTGTTAAATTATACACTGCGTATAATAATATAACATTGAAATATTGATTTTAGTTTCAATTTAGGTCATTTTTACTAGGGATATTATCCTGTTCACCCAAGCTCCGGTTAGGCCCTGTTTGAAACCTAAACCAATTAAGCTCGAGTTTTGTAGTCACATGATTTTAATTATATTTAAAACTCATCGTATAGGTCTTTTCATTTATTCTGGTTGTCACTATATTAATATAACAAGTAAAAAAATTTTATAAATAATAATTTATTTAATTAATGCTATTTTAAATTTAACTTAAAGAAAATATATATTATAACATCAAAGCTAACATATTAATTTTTGAGAATTCTATTTGTACACTAGTGTGTACATGCGGGGTATTGTTATTTCTCAAAATTTTGATTATGAAACCACCTTTTGGCTTTTAACAAAAAAAATTCCTTGCAAAATTTTGGTATAAACAATGCCTCGCAAACCTCACCCTTACCCTAATTATATGCAAGGGCTTAATTCTTTCGTTAATTGGCATGTTTGGATTACAAATTAATAACCGTGCGTAAACACGTGTGTAAATTTAGAAAGTTTCTAATTTTTTATATTTAAATTAATTATCTTTTAATATAAATTATTTAATTTATAAAATAATATCTAAATTATATATAGTACATATTAATTTTTTATTTTTGTTTTTATTATACAAATTATAATTTATTTTAGAGTTGGCAACGAAACGAAAATTAGTTTCGAAAACGGAATAATCTGAAATTCCCGAAACATGAAGCCCCGAAACTATAATATGAAACCCTCTGAAACTATGCAACAATTAGGTCACAGATCTTATGTAATCAAAACTTTGAAAAATCAAAAAATCTTTGATGACAAAAATAATTTACTACTAAGCAAAAGTTTTTAGCACATAATATTATCTATAACCTAACTAAACTTACCTAACCCTAACCATAAATCTTAAAATTTCAAAAATTTACAATAAAGCAGTGATAATCACTAGTACTGGGTACTGGGACACTTGAACTTAGTGATCAACAATCACATAATGAATAAAAAATGACGTCATTTGTTTAGGGACTGACATTTATTACATAATATTTTAGGGGGTGGAGGATTGGACCTGTATTATAACAATATCTTACATTATACAAAGATATATAGTAAATTATAAATTGGCCAATTATATTGGATCTTATGTGGGGGGGAGGGGGGTAGCCCTCATAGTAAATGGATATTATGTAATAAATGTCAGCGCCCTTACAATAATTAAAACAAACTTGCCTAAAAATACCCTTACCTAACCCTAACTTAGGCCGAATACTTGTCATGTGATATTGTGATCAGGGTTGTTTATGGTAATTCTGTAATTTATAAAATTTTGTGGTAAATTACAGTAAGTTACCAGTAAGTTATCTTAAGTTACTTAAGGTAACTTACCAATAACTTATCACCATATTTTATAAATTACCGTAATTTTACAATCCTGGTTGTGATAATCATTGGGTTAACTCTTCTTTAATCTACCCTAATCACCTACAATGATGTATAATTTTAAAATATTTTTTAAAATAAAATATAAGATATTTAAATTTTTTAAAAATACAAAAAAACATCATTTAAAAATAAAAAAATACATATTATATTTTATTATATAGAATAAGATTAATTTTTAATGACATCTCTCCTAATTATTTATTTGCTTTAATATTTATTATTATTACACAAAAAAATTTCACGCTTATTAATAGATTAATTTATGATACATTTATATTAATAGAATTAGCATATCGTTTTACAAGAGCTCCCAATAACATTTATAATTGATTTTTAACTATAATCAATTATATCTATAGTACAAAAATTTATTTCAATACTACTGATAGCTGCTAGTATATTAACCTGTTTGTATTTAGTTAGAATGAACAAAAATTTAGGTTTAACTAATGATGCCTAACGAATGACAAAATATACATCATTAACGAATGACGAAACTATTTGTCAGGTAATTTCTGATTAATGAATTGACGATTGACGAAACCTTTGACGATTGACAAACCTATGATGAAATGACGAAACCTATGACGAAATGACGAAACCTATGACGAAATGACGAAACCTATGACGAAATGACGAAACCTATGATGAAATGATGAAACCTATGACGAATTAACGAAACCTATTATGAATTGATGAAATCAATAAAGAAACCTGAAGAGTTATATTCATACAAAATAGAGTTAATTACCGCGTTTATAAAAAGTTAAGAAGGGGTGTGGTGACATAGTGTTGTTGGATTGTTGTCACCCCCCAAGTAGTTGTAACAAAAGATACAGAGTTCGAATCCCACTGGAGACGATTTCGAAAAATTTATCTGTGTTATGGTAACCTAGACTCTGAGCTTGAATTTACAGATCTGTTTTCTGGATTACACCAACTCATATTGGGAGCTCTAGAGCTGTGTTATACACAGAACTGGAGCGCATAGATCCTGGGGAGCGCAGGCGCTGTGTTACACACAGAACCATAGAACAACAGGAAACCATACTTGGCAAGACCCGAGCAAAGAGGTAGCCGACTTTCGACGGTACTTAAACAGAAATTGGATGGGGACGGACCGGAAGCGGACTGACCGAGAAGTGGACTGACTGGAAGAAAACTTACAACAAAAGGGCCTATAGCGGGGCACTACCAATTAGACTGCCGGAGTCGCACCAAAGGAAAAGTACATGTGTTACAGAAGCATGTACCAAGGGGAGGGAGACCATTGGGTTCGCCAATGGCAGACCACTCCTTCCGGGTCCTCGGATTGGGAGTAGGAATGTAACCGGGAGAAAGAAAGCAAGGTAGGGGTAAGGAAAGCAACTGAAAAGAAACCAGAAGAGGAACGGGTGAAGTACTGGGGTTGGTCAACTTTGTAAGGGCATGTATCGTGCTATATTTACTAGTAGGAAGGTAGTGGCTTGAGATATGGGCCAAGGTTGCAGCAGCATTCAAAAAAATGGCTTGAGATACGAACCGGTGGCGGCAGCACTACATGTACTATTAGTAGACAAGTAAGGTGCAAAAACCAGGTTGAGTATATGAGTGGGACATATAGGATGCTCTGGTAGGTTTAGGTCGTAGATAAAATAGTCTAAGTTTCAGTACTTGGTAGTTGTAGTAATCTAATGCAATAGTCTTGGATGTTGTAATGATCACTATACTTAATAAAAAGACTGAGGCATGACCTCGCCTAAAGAAAAAAAAAATAAAATAAAATAAAAAGTTTAGAAGTGTTTTAATAACGATAATGATAAGAGCTAAAAAAAACAATGTTTTAAGCAATAATGCATAATTAATAACAGCGATAGAGAATCAATATAGGTTGCTAAGATAACCAGTGCATTATTATCGTGATTTTACTTATTTATGAAGGAAGAGACGCGAAAATACTTGAAAACCAATATTTAGATCGACCTTGGTGCATTAATTAAAAATGACAGAAACAAAATTTTACAAATAATGAGCACCAATATATCGTTGTAGTCTCTAATACTAACACTCTTGCCATAAACTTCTATCTTTACGCGCTTTGTTTATTTACAAAATTTAATTTCCTTGTTTAAGTATTCGGAATCTATGTCGGGTTGATCCGGAATTGACGAAAATAAATGCATGCACAAATTTTGACTATTCCGGATTAGCCTGATTACCGGTATTTTCGACCAGTATTCTGAATCAACCTGGCATAAATGACTACTGGTATTCCGGATCAACCTGACATATATTTGAACATGCGAAAGAAGAAAAAAGAAAAAAGCCAATGAAACCTTATAATGAAATATCATTTTTTTGAAACAATTTAAAGTTTAGTGTATCTAAAGATCATTATATACAAGCTTGTTGTTTAATTATTGGCTGAATCAGTTGCCAATGTTTCATCAATTGTTAGAGGCTTTGTCAAGGTTTCGTCAATATGTCATAGATTTTGATAGGTTTCGTCAATTCGTCATAGGTTTCGTCAATATGTCATAGGTTTCGTCAATTCGTCATAGGTTCATCAATTCGTCATAGGTTTTGTCAATTCATTATAGGTTTCGTCAATTGTCAGGGGTTTCGTCAATTGTCAAGGTTTCGTCATGACGAAACCATGACGACGTCATTCGTCATCGCAAAAATAATTTCGTCAGGCATCATTAGTTTTAACAGTTTCAGGGTTTCAGATAGGGCTTCAGGTTTCGGATAGGTTTCGGGGTTTCATGTAAGGTTTCGGAAACTATAATCCGAAACCTGAAACTTTCAGATTTAGCAGAAAGTGTTTCATTGCCCAACTCTAGTTTATTTATAAAATAAATAAATATTTTTGATGATGTTTTATAGATAAAATGAAATGTTTATAAAATTTTAAAAAAATTTTATTATTACTGCTCTTAAATTAAAAACTAGTAATTAAGAAAAAATAAATTAATTTTAGTATAAAATATGATTATAATTATTAAATTTAATTAATATGGTGCGGAAGCTTTAAATCTCCAATCATGTAATTTTGTTTACTTTTGTCACTGATCATCATTTGATATAGTTACGTCCAATCAGAATGTGAATATGCGAATATATCGCTTTTTCAAATTTTTTTTTTTTTAGTGAACGCTTCTCGGTTTTTTTTTTTTTTTTTTTTTTTTTTTT